>DWAO01006373.1:0-10969 GCA_018230605.1 Heliconius congener
CAGGTGACCCGCACGCTCGTTTGCCGTGTCTTTTCCATAAAAAAAATAAATAAATTGTAATATATTCATAAAAGTACGTAACACTTACAAAAATATCCATTATAACCACTAAAAGTCCATTTTATATTATAATACTCATATTCAATTTTGTAGTTATCGTAAAACTTGCTTGGCCCGAAGCTGTTCTCAAATAAATTGCTAATAAGCTATAAATGTACGTTTTACTGTACTGTTACACTTTTTCGTTCATGTCTATATTATTTTATTATTTATTTTGTACTAGCGGACCCGCGCGGCTCCGCCCGCTTAAACTATATGAATATTTATTAAATATATTTGTGAAATTATTTTCAGTTTTCAATAATCAAAATAAGCCCAAATACTAGAGAAAATTCTTCTTATTAGAAAAAATATCTTAGTAATTGAAATTAAAAAACAAAATAAGTAAAATTTTAATAGAACTTTACGTGGCCGATAGATGGCGTTATGGAGCAACACATTTACTTACTTACTTTTTATCTCAAAATTTTACAGGGAATAGGGATTTCCCCGGGAAGAATGTTATTACACGTTTTTCTTATAACTAAACATTTTCCTATAATATTAAATATGATAATTCTTGCGGCCAATATAAAATAAAATCCCAAAAGATTAAAATTTCTTTCTATTAAATGTGAAACAACGGTATAGATAGCCGAATTGAAATAACCAACCATTCTTTCCTAAATACACATAAAGAACATTAAATAAAAAGTAGCGAGGGATGCCAAAACTTACACCACACCAAATGAAACTACGCGAATAAGCGAAGAGAATCAAAGAAAAATATAAATTAATAATAAACAGCAAATAACTAAAGTAGATTGAAAATGTAGTAGAAGGAAAATTTAAAAAACTATCAATGTCGTCTACCCGTTCAGGTCGATCATACTGTAGGGCTCGTCGGTTAGCTTATTTTAAATCACACACAGAATTTGGGTAGAAAAAAGTGGAAGTGGAGAAAATAGTGGAAGTGAAGTGAATGGAGTGTTTTGACACTATTATCCTGTGCCTACTCGGCTACGGCGAATTAAGCATGGATAATCGTCTAGAACTTAATTCTTTGAAGTATAAATAGTAAATATTTAATACTCCTATTTGCCCTACGATCCCTTTTCTTTTCTTTTCACGTCTCGCACTTGAGCGGTTAAGATTGTTAGTTGTCACTTGTCAGTCAGGGGACCATGGAAGCGTTTCTTAAATTATTTATTTACTTATACACATTGACTTTGATACTATGTAAGGTCCAATTGTTTTATTTTTTGTTATTTTTATTTTCAATAAGGATCTGTTTAAAACTTGTAAATATTATCAATTTTTTGTTAGATATACCTATATAGAACTAATTTCGAGCAACGAAAAATATTTCAAGACGTAACCTAACAAAGTAAACAAATTTAAATGAAAATATATTTTTTCAAAAAATGCTATACCTTTTAAAAAGTATTGATTCAGTACAAATACAAACAACAGTTTCACAATTTTTCTACAGAAAGACGGAGTAGGTCCGCTATATTTCATCAAATTTTGAGATATTATGTTTCGAGTTACAGAACTCAACACCGCGTTTTGTCTTATATTTTGAACATTTCCATTGAACACCCTTAGGACTTCAACTCAGTATGAACGGCTACGCCGACGAGCCGATGGTGTCGGGCGCGGCGCGGCAGCGCGCGCGCCCCGCGCCCGCGACGCGCCCCGCCGCGTCCCACGCGCACCAGTACCTGAAGCATCTGCCGCCGCAGCTGTGCGCCGTACTACTCACCACTCTTAGATACATACATACTATATAGACATATATTTTTTGAAATTTACTGGATTTGAATGTGCTAATAAATGAACGAAAAATAATATTTTGAAATCATTATTATGTCGTCCACTGTTTTTATTATTTTTTGTATAATATGACCTAATTTTTATAAATATGAAACAAAAATGATTATGATCATGTATATCATAATTTATATGTTATAAATATGTATTACGGATATTTTATTAATTAATATGTGAATTATATATATAATTTGATTAAATTATTATTACGCTTAAGTAAAAGGTTGTAACATAACTAGGAAATGGAGAGATTCTAAGAGTTCATACTTACACATAATACATTATTGTTTTTCTTTATATTTTTTTCTATTTAATTTTTTTTTTCACGCTTATCACTTCATCTTTCAGCTTCACGCTGTATCTCGCATATAGCAAGGCAGAGGATTAAGAACTAGTGTATAAGTACTCTGTTCCCCATATTCTGTATATTTTTTGAGGCATTGCATGTAAACGCCGCGCTTTGTGCCTTGTTACCAGAGCGAAGAAATTAAAATATTAATATATAATAATTCAATCCCCGGAATGGGAATCGAACTCACAATCGTTGCGTTTACACACTTGCCACTGCGCACGACGGCCTCAATAACATAAACAGTGACATTTATTTCACTTTCAATATTTAAATTTCATATGTTCTTCAGTAATTCCATATGGAACTTGCGTATTCTATTTAACTTGTATAATTTGTTACCGCGGCTCAATCAGCTTGTGTTATGTATAATTTACGAGCTAATCATGTAAACATCAACAAACTTTGTTTTCTTAAGTAAACCGTTTTAAGTACTTCTTCGTGGAATACACATCGCATATGAGAATTCTGAAATGGAAAGGAAATATAAATTAATCTTGTTTGTGTATTATAAATGTTACTATATTATAAGCAATTGTTCTAATAATTAAAATCAAAGTAATCAAAAAATTTAATAATTAATTTTTTCATGTAAATCATTTAGTAAATATGTGCTGTATTATTTACAAGAATAAATAAATTAATTAATTAATTTAAAATTATACATTTATTATACTCACTAGTATACGGATAGTAAAATCCTCCATAATTGAATATTTTGTTTAATTTAAATGAAAGTCCGTGAGTGAGCACCTAATTTGTATTAATTCTGTATAAACATACGTTAATTTTTATTACTGTAGTTTAGTTGAATATTTATTTAGTACCACCATACTACCATACCATTTAATATATATTAAAATCGGAAAGCGAATTAAAATCTCGTAATCCATTTCATTTCTAAATACTTTGAAATTTCCATAATCACTTAATAAAAATATAAAATATCATATATAAGTAAACGTCCTTTTGTACAGAATATATCATAATATTTAAAATCATAAATAGATATTACTAGCGGTTTCAAAGTCAAAAGTTATTGTGCTTCCTTTCATTTGTGTAAATACTTTTTTATCATTAATATTATAAATAGATTTTCCATCCAAATGTTAAAAAAAAATATTTTTAGTTAAAGGAAAATCATATACATATATTATAATAAAACATTTACTACGACTAGAAATAAGTCTTTGTATCTATTTGAAAGGTACTGCCAATTTCAATCATATAAAGGTGAACGCACACTGATTCACATGTTTGATTAAAAATTATATTGGAATAATCTCATTTTTCATATAGTGTGTGGTAAGCCTTAAAATTAATGTTTCTGGTTGTTTCCATCTTGAACTCTTGTGCTAATAAATATGTATATTTACGTTGACTTTGACAATAAATGTGTAATTTACAAACTGGTATAAAGTTGAAATAAAATGTGAAAATATATATTGCGTATTTATTTAAGTATCCTCTCTTTTTCATTTTGAATGAGTTACACCTAAAGTTTTTTTTTTGTGAAATTTGATATAGTATTTATATTTTCCTCTCCGATTCCGATTTTGAGGAAAACATAGATCTTATCATCGATTTTTCTCAGCTGAATTTTAACTAATATTATTATTTATCTGATTAAAAGAAATAGTTACAAAAGTGCAATTTACAAATCCAATTTCGATATCAAGCGTAAACATTACAAAATAATAAAGGACTCAAGTAATATTGAAACTTTACAAGGATATATGTTACAAATCATAAAGGAAACGAAGGCTGAGATGACATATTAGATTCAATGAAAAAAATGGCACAGTCACAATGGATTTTTAATGTACCAATATTCCGTAGGTTAGCGTCGCCCAAAGAAAGCTCGGACAATGACGAATGGCCGCCGCCCGCTAATGCATTTTGCGTGTTGCACTTGAATTAATACGTCAACGTTCTATCCCTTTTCAAACTATTAACAAAGCCTTATTACAAAATATTTTATATAGAGAACTATATAAAATAATAGAAAAATATTGATACGATAGAAAATAGCCAATGGGAACCACTTTAAGAACTTTGATTTCTTTTAGTAAGTCGTGTTGAAATATATACAAATTCCTTGCTAATATTTTTTTTATTTTAATGATTATTATAACGTAAAGTAAAGCCACTAAACGGGGATGGAGAACGAAAGTGTCCTAATGGGAACGGAGTGTTTTAACACTAGACTCCAAACCAGATTCCCTCTGACATAATGTGCAGGAAATATATACATATTGCATAAAATACCTATAGACATATACCACTTTTAAACGATAAATATAGCGCTAGTTGAAAAATTGAATCTGAATAGAATAATAGATGAGAAAAAGGAAATACGATATTCGAACCGCTGTGTTCCATTGTGCGCCTTTAATTTAGAAATTAAGGACCTAAATGGAAAAGATTATTTTCCGAATGTAGACTACGTTTATTTTAAAAGATATAAAAATGTATGTATAAAATTTTCACCTGCTATAAAAAATGTCTGTCATTAAAAAGTTATTGTTGTATAAAAAAAATCTGCTTCACAGAATACAACAGATAGAAATATGATAAAATACTCTGTTCCACAGTTTCTGATCAATTTTAATTTAAAATTAGGATAGAAAACTGACTAATATCGCATCCAATGAGACCTCCACCTGAGTCACAATGGGATTGAAAGTAAAATAAAAAAAAACCCAATGAACCTGCAGAAGTAAATTGAATTCAATATACAATATACTTTTTATTTTTGCAAAATGTATGACAGATTGAAAAAAAATACATATCGATTTAAAAAAAAAGTATTATACAGATACACAATCCAACAGTTAAGATTAAACTTAAAACTTATTATTATATAATTACTTAATTATTATATAACAATTTACCAATATTTTCATTTCAAATAAACAAAAAGTTTTTGGGATAACATAAAACATAAACTTTGTTTTGTTTTGGGATAATATAAAACCAAATTAATTATGCAGGTTATCCCATGGATGTCCCGGGCGGACGCTACCGTAATTTTTTCTTTATTCACTTGGCGGTGGGTATTCGACTGGATGATTTTTCAGGAGCAACGTCAATTGTGGAACGTAGTCACGTAGTTTTTCAGCGTCACCAGCCGAGATGCGCCCGACTTTAATAATGTCATAGACATCTAAATGTTCTTGCGCGCGTACTAATATAATTTTATTTGACGCTTTGACATAAGATTTAGAAAGAAAAATGGTTTTTTGTATGAAATATGAATAAAATTACTTATTATATGTAGTGTAAATTTTTATTAAAAAATGAATATTAAGGTGCAGTTGGTTACGATTTCACTGTTATTGCAGCGATGTTGAAGCGATGTTCGGTTTGATGCTTTTAAAATAATCCATACCCGTCGAATTATTTTTATTTTCTAGGTCAGGTTAGACAAAGCGCAGCGTTGAGTTCCGCCACTCAACATGCATTATGTCAGATATACATGCGGAATATAGAAAAAAAAGTGTCTTCACACTTTATAAAGATAGTAGGTAGATAAAGTGTGAAGATACTTTTTTTTGTATGGGATATAAATCATAAGCCTAATAAAAAAATAATAAGTATAATACATATTTATTTTTACTACGCTTTACTTATAATGAAAGTTATTTTGAACAAGTATACAAAATATTTACATTAGATTTGTATAGTAACATACAATCAGTAAAAAAAAATAATAAAAAAACGAACAACAAGATTTTTCAACAAAATGTTACAATAATCATTTGTAACACAAAAGATTTCTTTTACGAACAATGTCATGAGGTAAATGCAGTTATTTTTAAAAAAGATCATAAATCAAAACCATTGCTGGCGGCTGTATAGTATTTTGCTGGGTGCATTCCGTACTGGTGTACTGTCAAACGAAAGTAATTTTTTAAAAACGTTTCTGACAGCTCCACCACCAGGTACGTCGGCGCTCGAAAAGATTTACTGTGTCAGTGGTGGGAATATTTCATAAAGGAAGCCGATTTCTGCTATCTTCTATCTTTATAGAATTGAAATTGACAATTTTATACATTTTTCTACTTTACTCAATGAAACGATGACTTACTTGTCAATCTGTAATTCAATAAAGGACATTGCGAACGTTTACAATTTGTTCCAGATTTTTTACTAGTTAACCTAATTTATATCGCGTGTTTTATACAGAATAGATTAAACATTATAGAGAAAGAAATTAAAGAATTTGTTTGTTTTGTGAGCTAGCTAAGCTAGTGCAGTTAATAAATAATTAAAACCTTTGAAATAGGTTTCGAATTATTTATTAACTGAACTACTTCAATTATAAATATTTTTAGAAACTAGAAGCTAGAACTAGTGGTGAATATTTAAAGTTAATGTGATTGGAATTTACTCCCAATTTATTATTATCCTTTCTTATGTATCATAATATCTTCGACATTCTAAAATTGACAATTTGCATCTTATTCTATTCGAGCATCGGTCTACCACTACCAAAAAGTCGAACAACCGTCAAAAATATATGCAAAGAATCACAATCATTGATTTGAATATTGACCACACCGACCTGGTCGGTTTCCAGGAGGCGCGGGTTCGAGTCCCGCTACGTTCAAATTTTTATACGTTTTCTAAATAAGTATTTATTTTCCTTTGCTAAGTGTGAAATAACACTTTAAAAATGTTTAAAAATTGTTACATTATAGCTAAATTATGCAAGCTCTTTACATAAACTATAGCCCATGTGCTATTTTGATGTATGAGTTATGTTACTGTAAAGTTTCATCTTAATGCGTTCAGTAGTTTTTGCGTAAAAATGGAACAAACATACATCGTCACAAACTTTCACTTTTATAATGTTAGTGGGATACTTTTTTAAATAGATTTAGCATATTTATATATGTAAACATATGAAAATAAATGGACGTCTATATATAATCACATTCTACATATATGTAAACACTTTGTAAAGTGTGACTATAAAATCGACTGGTTGTGGATTATATTCCAACTCGAAGAGATGAAATATTTATCTAAATGTGTATTTCTGGTGTCGAGACAAAACGTGGCGTTGAGTCCCGCCACTCAACACGCAATGCCTCCAGAATTCGGCGGAAAGTCTCTTAACACTATTTTCGCTCTGTCTACCCTGTTGTGTGCGGGATACAGCGTGAAGCTGATAAAATAATATCAATTCACTAATATGACTTTTGAGTAACAAATATATTTTATTACAATTATGTTTCGTATGAAGATATACTAGTGTAGTCTAACTATACACTACACCAGCCAGTGCAAAAGCACCTTGGAAATAAAAAGGTTATTATAAGATCGTTTCATGGATACAAGGATCTAGGGACATCAGAAGGTGATCAATCTACCGTTGTGGCAGAATTGACGTGGACGGACAACGGAAATATTGGTTCGCTGGATCGCATTTAATAAAGTAGGGTGGAAGGTGAGTACATGATCGTTCTTATTGACACTGCAGTGTAATTTTTCTTATTCGAAACTTCGAACGAGAAATTGATGAATGTTGTCAGGAAAAAAATGCACGTGAGTTTTTTTTTGTATTAATACGTTATTTTGATAAGTAATTATCGTATAAGCTAAATATCAATTCTAAAAATATATAAAGCTTAGTTATTAATAATAAAATCAGCCTCACGCTGTATCCTGCACACAGCAGGGTAGGCATAGGGAACCTAGTTTTCAGGTTGGATTACTTGAATTTTCCAATAACATATTTTAAAGACATTTTTGACATTCTAAATTTTAGGAAAAAAATACTTATAAAGAAAACGTATAAAAATTTGAACGTAGTGAGATTTAAACCCACTCTTCTTGGAAACCGTCCTACCGTTAAGCTATACGGTATTATCAAAGTACGTTGAAATCATACGCTTGTTACAACTTGCTAAAGCAAGTTTAAATAGCTACGTACAAAAAAATTATACATCTCCTAAATAAGCGTTTTACATTAAAAACCAAAGTTTCAGCAAATTCAGAGCGACAGTTATTTAATATATTTATTATTACCATTAATCATAAAACAGTTACAGAAATTTGCTTACAGAAAGTTAAAAAAAATACTGTCGGTTAAATATTGATTTATCTAACCGATTAAAAAAAACATTAAAATAAATTGCCAAAATACAATAAAGAAAATTGCATTGAAATTAGTGAAACTATTTCTGAGATTAGTGTGATCAGACAAAAGTTCAACCAATAAACGGGTAAAAATTATAAAAATCATTGTTTTGAGTTCTGTACATTGTTAAATACCTACAATAACTATTAATACTACATGTTGATTTATTTAAGAAATATATAGAGATATAGAGTAAAAAAACGTCTTCGAAATGTAAACAGAATAAATATATATACATTTTTTTAATATGTAAACCTTTTACAACCTTTATTATTTATGACTATATTGTACCCCAATGCCAAATATTTAGATAAAAAAAAACATTTGACCCAAAATCACTTTTAAAAAATCTCAGAAGGCAGAAAAAAATATAAATTTTATTTAAGGGTAAAACATAATCGGCTTACAAGGCAATGCTTTCTGAGTAAGTAAATGCCAGTCATTTTAAAGTGGACCAGACAAGTCGCTATTATTATTTATCATTTTTGAATAAAAATATCTTTATACATTTTTAACGTAAGAAAAAGCAATTTCATGAAAAAAAAAATCATACCACGCAGAGGGTAACTAATATACAATTCATTTGATGAGGTTTTGATACAAATATGCATTTTGAAATTTTCTTAGTTATTTTTATTATTTATTTTTTTTAACTATTTTTGTTCTGTAATTTTCCTAGAATAATTAACCAACCAGACATAAGAATGTTTGATGGATCTACCTATTTCTAGGTCATCTAAAACTGTAAGAGCACTGGTACCCATAACACAAGTTAAATCTTACAATGGGTACCAGTGTTTCAATAAAACCAGAGTAAAATTACTGACTGCTATAACAAATAGATTTATTGTATCTGGTTACTGTACTTATATATTCTTTGACACTTTATAGTAAATATTCGAGATATTGCCCATATATTTACTAGAATAAGGAAAAGAAAATAATTCATTCCCCCGAATGGAAATCCAACCAACGACCATCGCGCTTACTTCAAGTCGTGTTTAAGTCAAGCGCTATGAATCTTCAAGAGTTCGCGGAATGCGGAATCACGAATATGCGAGATATAGCGTGAAGCTAAAAAAAAAACAGACCATAGAGTAAATATTATGAGGTACACTTGTATATTTTTGAAAAGTGGTAACCTATCAGTAAGTAGGTACCCTTTTCACAAAGAAATTCAATATTGCCGAAGCTATATTGCCGAAATCGGTAGTGTTCATAGAATATAAATATTCAGAAATCCGCACGCCTTCTGTTAAAGATTTATTTTCTAATTTATTTAGTATGTTATGTTAAACTGTTGTGTTTTTTTGTGTAACTTATATGCATGACTAATTTATTACATCGCTATCAATATAATGTTTACAACTATTTTAGTTTCATGCTGCATCCCGCATATGAGAGAGTAGGCAGAGGGAACCTGGTTAATACCTGGTATTCTATTTCCGCCTAATTTTCGAGACAATACCTAATTTACCGGGTAGCTGAATTAAACGCCGCCCTTTGAGCTAGCAGAACGAGGAAATGAACATTCTAATGATGCATTGAGTAGAAATCAAACCTACATCCGTTTACAGGTCCCGAGAATTGTTAACTATGAGAATAATTACTATGAATCGCTTGTAGAACCTGAGTTGAATAAAGACATTTTAGCGATGTTGTACGACGCATATTCCTATGTATGTTAGTTCTATCGCTATGCGTACAGGGGAGGTAAAGACTTCGCAGTTTGGTTATGATATTGTTAAAACGAGAGACGTCGAAGCCACTCACACTAAAAATACGTGACTGTTTTATACGATCCTATCTCACGAAAATCGCCCTAGCGCGATATAAAGAGATTTAAATAAGCTCTACCTTACCCGATCATGCATCTCTATTTAATATATAGAAGGTATTACGCAAGGTGTTTTAATATTATCTAATAGTTTAAAAGGAAATTTGTGTGGAGCTTCTACACCAAGAATGGTCTCATTATATTTAAAATGAAGCAGATCTCGTTGATACTCGAATCGAATCGAAATCGAATCTCTATAACCTTAGGAATATCTTCATATTTCCACTAAACATGTAACGCTACACGAGTAAATAAATATGAAACATTTTTTAAATAACATTTTGGGTTTAAAATATCTAACGGTATTAAATTTAATGAAGTTCCAAGCTCACATATCCTTTCAGGTAATAGAAAACTTATGAGAAAAATACGCAGACTAGTTATATGAAGGTGAGCGTCTGACGCGGCGTATCAGCGAGGGTCATATTGCTTTCCAGCTAACATAAAACCAGAACGACATGCATTATTGTGGTTTATAGCCGTAAGGGCAGGTGTCGCCTACATTATCAAATACACACTTAGGGAAATATGCTGATACTTCAACATTTTTTTATATTATCTCTCGTTTTTACTATATAAAGTTGTAAGATTAAATTTTTAGAACTAGCGGCTTCGCCCGCTTAAACTACATGATCATTGATTTAATAAGCAGAATTCATTGACAACTAAAATGACTTCTAATATGATTTTCTATTACTTTAATCTCTATTATATAATAAGACAGTAAAAATATTTTGTCTGTACATTTAGTAATTTTGACTGA
>DWAO01006374.1:0-10968 GCA_018230605.1 Heliconius congener
AAAATATACGCGATTAATCCGGTTAAAATAGTTTCATTTAAAATGTGTAATAATCCCGAAAATCAAAGAACTTATTTCTTGTAGTATTTTTTGTTGTGTTGTATTTTAAGTTGTTATATGGCCCTTGGGGCTCATGGGAATATGGAGCACAATTATATTCTGAATTGTAGTATATAGTATAGTATAAAATAATTTGTAAATTGGTATTGTCCAATTAACCACTATGTTATGATTAAGGTCCCAAGAATGGTAAAGATATTATATTTTTATATCTTCATCATAAACGACACTATTACCATATAACCGACTAATGGATTTTTAAAGTATCTTGTTTAATGAATTTAAGAATATTTTACAAAAAAATAGACAATAACATAAACAGTTAACTTAGTTTATAAAAATATTACATTATATGTATATGTTTAAATAATTGATAATTTTGTGATTTTACATATTTATATATTGAACACCATTAAAGTGCTGCTTATTAACGAAACTAATGAATTCATATTTATTTGGAACGAATTAAAAGTAAAGAAATATAAGAGCTTTTTTATTTTGACCACCGCAACTGCACTTTAAACACTGTTGGATTTCCAATGCTTCTGTAAACTTAAGAGTAATATCCATTTAAGTGGGTCCTAAGAGAGATTATTTGACGGAAAGAACATATTTATATTCTAGTATCTTGTTAATTAATTAAAACAACTAGCTCATTCGCTACTATTATCGAGTAGTTTCTATACATAATTTATGAAGGCTACGAAGCAGAGTACGCAGAAGGAATCTGGAAACATAGTGTTACGACACTCCGTTTCCATTAAGACTATTCTGAATGCTGAGCTTCAATTCTGAATGTTTTCGAGTGGCGGAATTTAACGACGCGCTCTACCGTTACCAAAGCAAGGAAATAAAAATTAATATTTTTTCACGTCCTCTAGTGGGAATCGAACCCACAACCTGTGGCGTATACGGTACTGCGAAAAGACAGGTCTCAATTCATATTAAAAACACTACAGTAATAACATTAAAAACTTTGGCTTTAATAGCCAAATATACTATTTTATCATGAATGGACTAACGAGGAATTAAATAAAAGACAGACATTACAAATAAGATGGTTTTGTTTTAGCAAAATACTAAATTTAGTAATTATATCCATCGGATGTATAACATAAAATGTCCATCTGTTCACCACACATTTATCAAAATACTGAAGTGTATAAATTTAATACATATGAAGAGTATATTGTTAAATGTACAGAGTTTAATAATGTGGGACGTCCTTACACGCCCGCTAACTAAAGCGACAACCTCTTGTTATAACAAAAATAACAGCTTACAAATAACAAACTAAGACACTAAACTAAGTTATCATAATTATAACTTAAGTAAAAGAAATGGTCTCTATTGAATCTAGTGTAATATTTATAGTAAATAAATATTATAAATGCTTACATAATTAAAGAATACAATTAATAGCGTTACTTCTAACCATTTTATAATTGTAGCAATAAGTTTTTTGGGAAATATTACCAAAGTATACAATTTTAAGCAGAAATGGAGTTGTATAAATAAAATTAGATTTTCTTTTCATTTACCTCTATATTTAAATATGAAACCATTAAAATAACTGGTTATATTTTATTGGTAATGTTTGTAAATTTACAATATTAATATCAGGCTTGTATTGTAACTTCAACATGTTGAATAAATATAATATGTACTTTACAAAAACGTCATTGACCCTTATTTATGAAATGAAGTAAGGCAATGAGGCGGATGACTATTATTATCGATTGTATTATTATCACTATTATTTAACGGCAAGTGACAGTTCCCATTTGATATTATATTTTTATTTGAATATGACATACTACGCATCAACTTATTTCAAAAGACAACTTTTATAACTGTCGTCAAATTGACCACCAATCACTTACAAAACATTTCAATGCACTTTATGTTTCATACAAAACGTCGCTGTAGAGACGTATTAAGCAAACCTATACAAAGAAGTTGAACTGAAGTCTGTATATTTTTTGAACATTTCCTACCTATTATATTTGAACTTTAACACCTAAGCATATTTTCTTACAATTTTACTATGTTATGTTGTTATAATTATATTTCTGAGTTCATAAGTATTTATTTTACAAAAATATAAGCACATGTCGGTATTTACAAGATAACTGAGGTTACTATATTTACATAATGTTTATAATGACATTGAACTAAGCTAGCTGAGAGCTCACTTACGATTACATACGCACAGTGCATGTGGCTTGTTTAAAACATCATAATTATTTGCATTAAAAAAAATAATAAAATTACTTGTCACAGTTGAGCTATTTCAAATCACATTGGTTATAAAATATCATTTAATTGTATTTAAAAATATTTCTCAATTATGAACAAATTTGACATCATCATTTCAGTGATTAAAGCAACAAAATGTTTGCTACTTAGCTTCTGTTATTCAGTGAGCATATGTAATTTTGTGATAAACGATCAAATAATTAGTTAAAATATTAATTCAAGTGTATTCAGATAAACGTGATCGTTTCATATCAACCTGGACACTCGGTGAACAAATGTATATAATATAATGTATGATTTTGCAACACAAGTTTTAACTTTAATTTAACTTACATAATTAACTTAACATTACTCCCTCCAATAATGGTGGCATTTTCAATAATTACAAGTATATGTTTATATGGTTTAAAAGAAAACGCAAATTAATCACTTTACTATATTAATAAAAAACTTGAGTCTTGCATATATAACACTAGAAATCACTTCCCTATATTAATTGATGGCTGTGGTGGAATTGTATGAACCTCACAACTACTATTTTATTACTAATGGGTACCTTAATTTGCTATATTATTTAACTAATTGTTTTAAGTCCATTCATCTATATACAAGGATAGCAGGGGCCAGGGTCAACGATGCCGCGGGTAGTGGTGACCATTGTTTGCCGCGTACCTGCAGGTAACAGAATTATTTATTAAACAAATTCAGTTTATAAATTAATAATTGTTTTAGTTAATAAATTAATAAATTTTCAACTAATAAATATGTAAACGCAACGATTGTCGGTTTGAGAATTGAACATTTGATATTATTCCAACACTGAACATGCAATATCGCGAAAATTGGGCAGAAAGTAAGAAATGAAGTCTTAACACTAGATTTCCTGTCATCCTCATGGGTGGGATTCTCCTGCGTGGGAAACAGAGTGAACTTAAATACATTATTTTTACAAATAAAATATAGAAAAAATCACATCCAATATATACTACAGTTTACAAACAAAAATCCACAATTCATTAGCTTAAGAGAGCTCTCATCTCTTTTTTAATTATTATATTTACTAGACACCGTTCTTATGGATGTTTTAAATAAATCTATAAGAGAATTAACAATTCATATTTACTTTTCATGTGATAAATCTGCTAGTAAATGCTGGCCATAAAAGATAATACATTACCTGTTGGATCTTTTGTATTTGTTGCTATGATGCTTATTGAAATGATGCGCCGGGCGACGGTCGCCGCGATATTTAAAGTTATTATTACCCCAATGCAATTTATTTTGTTTTTCCTAAAAAAAATATATTAATTATTTTTCGTATAAATCATAGTAGAAAAGCTAAAAAATAAACTGAATAATTCTACGATACCTGGAAAGGATTATTATATCCGTTCCTATTATTATTAAACCGATTATAATGATGGATTTTTTTAATTTTTTTGCTTCGGCCGCGATCCATTTCGTCTGAGGCATTGTGAGCGCGTTTTCGTTCGTCGCGTCTCTCCTCAAAAACCTGTAAATTAAATTATTCTTAGATCCACCAAAAATATATAACTATCTAACAACATTATAATTAAGTATTTGACTGTTAATAAGCTAGGGTCGTCAATTCAATCTAAATTCCAAAGTCATTGAAATTTTCATTCATTATAATAAAATTATTCTCATTTTTCTGCTTTCTTAAGATTTTCGTACAATGTATTCAATTCGGAGATAAAGTTAGTAACCAAATAAATATCTTTATTCTTATTTCTGAAAATAAAAATTCAATAATATGGCATTCGTTTGTAGTACCTGTCGCGACATCGCACTATGCGTTCCGTTCCAAGAAGAGACGGGCGCACCGTAGCCGCGATGAGAGAGGCCGTGTAAGTGACGCGCTGTCTCTATAGTGTTGGCGGGTGTGCCGCTCGAGGCAGCGATGGTGGCAGGGACAGCAGAGGCGGGAGAAGCAGTGGAGGCGAGGGCGGAGGCGGGAGCACACGCGGATGCTTCGCAAGGAAGTCCCACATTAGGTGAATTAATTGCTGGTGGTACAGTCGCAGGCGCAGCCTCGCTACGGTCGCTAACAGGAGACATACTACTAACACTTGTGTTGGGACTCTCTTCATTTGTACGGCGATCATCTTTATCTTTTATTCTAAAATCAAGTTGAAATTTATTTTTAAATAATGAATATCATGTGCATATTATGCAATACATTATAATTTATCAAAAATTACTAGTTGAAAGTAGAAGTAGTAGAAGTTTCATAATTTAAGACAACTTACTTTTTATTAGTATCACCATTAAGACTAGGGCTCAACAGAGGGCCACTCTTTTCCTTGGAAACAGTCCAGGCGTGGTGCATTGCTTTGGTAGTCACTATAAGGCCTTGTGACGACTCACACCGACTTGGCTTTGGCTTACGAGTAGGCTCATCACCCAGTCTCTCGCTACGCTCATCACTGCTGGACTCTGAATCATATGGCACCAATTTAGAATTACCATTTCTTTGAATGTGATTAACAACATCACCTTTATTCATTTGTTCCTCCAACTTTTCCAGTGGTGATTTTAATGGTTTAACTAATTTGCTCATTACTGACTTTTCTATGGTTTTGGAGCTCGTACAGCTTATAGCTTTGTTGTCTAAATCAGTTTTAGAAATCTTCGGTTTATTGTGACATTCTTCAATACCCTGTTTCTTTATGGTAAAGCAAACTTTTCTTTCATCATCTAATTTATTGGAAGTTCTGTCACCACTGCCATTTGCAACTAATTTGGGTCCTGTCATTACCTTTTCTACTTCACCATTCTGTTTTACAACCCAAGGTTCAGATATGGAATTACTTGACTCCATAGATTTACTTAATGTTGAATTTAAAATTATAGGTTTCATTTCAGATTTCGAAGAATCAGAACTATTTGTGTTCAAAATAATAGGTCTTCTTTCATCATTTCTGTAAAATGTCAATTTAAGAGGACTCTTTTCTCTATTAAGAATGCTATCAGAGAGCTGCGGTCCATACACAATATTAGAGGTAGATGCAGTTGGTGCAGTTGAATCTTCTATAGTATTATCCTTCTCAAAGAACATAATATAAGCATTAGTGCCTAGTACAGCAGAGAGCGGCAATGGTCTAACGGAGCTGTCATCAAATTGGTAATAATTGCTATTAGGTGCTTGGCCTATTGCAGTGTAATGTCCACAATTTTGGGAAGGCCCTAGATGAGTCACCAAACTTACTAATTTATATGACTGTAACAGACAAAATAAGCAAATAAGTCTTTTAATTATATGTATTTACGAAATATTTGTATAATGATGACATTTTTTTTACAGTACTTACCAGTTGGTGTTGACCAATTTTATTATACATATATTTGCCAAGATTAATCTTCTTTCGAAACTGAACATGTTTTGAGAGCTTTCCGCCAACCAGAGAAAATCGTTTAAGAGCAATACAAAGTACCATTGGTGCTCTTTCTACAAAAAACTGTTTTGTTGCTGACACCTATAATATAAAATAAAATATATTATATCATTATTGTTAATTTTCTTTTATTTAATCCATAAGTTATGAAGTCAATTATACCTTTTTGTTACATGCTTCACATTTGTATCCTAGATCTTCTAGCCGCTCCCTTGAAAAAAATGAGTCCAGTGCTTCATCTAATGTAGAGTGTTTTCTGATATCTAGTAATAAGTCCTAAAAATTATGTTTATTAATAGTAAAATATCTAACAAAAATAAGTGTATATTTTTTTAATGTGTACCATATATACCAGGTAGGCAGGGTGATCTGGTGTTGAGGCACTCCATTCCCCAGGAGAATTTACATATTGGGTGGTGGAACTTAGCACCAAGTCATGTCTTAGCTATGTCTTATTACTAGAGAGTCCAAATTAAAGTAATTCATTCCCTGAATGGGAATTGATCCCCAATCATAGTGTTTACAGTAAGATACTGTGCTGCCTGACTGCCTGTATGTATTTAAAATATATTTACCTGGAAATGCTGGTAGGTAGTAGATAAATGTTGACAGGCAAGACAGCGTACAGTTGATCTCAAATAACCTCCAAGTATTTGGTTTAATGGAGTTGTTTCTTTGCTATATTGATCCAATTTATCGGAATTTAGAACTCGAGATAGGTAACACTTCTCCATTGCTTCCACAAGATATCTGAAAATATATATTAGATGTTAGAATTAAATTGTAAAAATTTTTGAGATAAGAGTTTAAATGGTTACATCTAAAATTAGAATAACATATTCAATAAAAGAAAAACAGAAATAAGTAAAAATAAAAGAATGAAAAAAAAAACAAATAAATCAGCTTCACATTGTAACCTGCAGAACTCTATGCCATTATTTGCCTCAACACCAGAGCAAAGAAAATGGAAATATAAATTTAAATAAATATTTAATTTCCTTGTAGAGATTAAAGTCACTACTAAAGTAACTGTAAACACAACTGTGTTTACAGTCAAACTTTGTGCCCTTGACCATCATGACTGGCCTCTAGTATGGAAAAAGTTTAGGATATATCTTTTGCTTTGAGCATATTTGTTACAGTGCTATCTCTGGTCAAGGAGATGCGTGAAAATAAAAAAAATATTTTATTATTCACCTTAAAAATTCATGGGCATCTTCTTGATGTCCTGGAGTTAAATGTCTACAAATAAGGCGCAGTTTAGAGTACACTTGCCAAGGTTTGATTGGTGCACTGACATTTTTTTGTGTAGCCATAATGGTAGTCCGCATACCACAAATGACACAAACTTCTAAAATAAAAAAATATATATTAAATATGATACATCTGCAAGATATTCATATGTCATTCATTTAGCATATTTCTAACCTTGCTGGCTACATTTGTCTGCATGAACTGATTCAGATACAAGCCAGTTGGCAAATGCAGGTACATGAAATAAAGCTTGTAGAGTCGAGTTAAGATAACAAGTATTGCCAACATTTTGCATGCCTGCACCAGCTGCCCAAGCATTCTGCCATCCTAGTTGCACTTTCTCAACAGGAAAAAATACTCTTTTTGGTTTAGGTAAACCTTCATCCCCATTTTTTGTGCCGTCTGAAAAATCAAGTAGGTATATTAAATTTTATTAAATAGTTTTTTCAATAAGTACATAAATCTACAATTATGCAAGTAAAAGCAAGTGTCATATATTATTAATTATATTACTTATTACTTATACATCAAACAACGTTACAATTATATTTTTTCTATAATGATGACATGTACAGTGCTATAGTAAATATTAACATCACAAAAAGATAACCTCATGTACTTTCGTAAATATTATATACAAACTATATAAAATAGGTTAAATTGGTAACAAGAACTTACCAACAGACTGACTGCTTGAATTGATTTCTTTTTTAAGAAGTTTACCATATATTACTTGTTTCTTTGGTCGTATAACCACATATTTTGACTTTAACCCATCTAGGACAGTGCTTTGATAGTCACCAGATTCTTCAAATTCAATCTTGGACAGTATTAAACTTTTTGCCGATGAGTAAATTCTACTATCTAATAATGACGAGTTTTGAGATTCATCAGCATTAAGAGATAAACGCAATGCGTTTGATACTGGGTCACAAATTGTAGTGGGCATTTTACCTCCAAAACTGCACTATCACGTCACAATATTTATCAAATTACAATGTTACACATCATAATTAATAAAATAGAACGTTATTATTGTCATGAAAAAGCCATTAAAATTATGTTTTTTTAAAAACCATGTGTATATCTTAAAATAATGAGTCCAAAGCACGGAAAAGGGAAAACGCACACAATCCAACCATACGCGGTGGCGGTGGTAAAAACCATAAACTATAGACTATTAGTCTATAGCTTATAGTTTATATCTATAGTTTATTTAACTAATAGAATATTATTTATTGCTTTGGGTAAATGTGTTCTCTGGTTTATTTAAAGCATACTAAAAACCAAGGAACATAATATATTCCATAGGGTAGCCGCACACACACGATATTATTGTTAATACTATATTGCCAATAATATGCTGTAATTTTGCTGTGAGATATAAGCTTTGACATTATAATTCACGTTTATTGAAGTGGCATCTATGAACGGGTTGTTCATAGATACCACTTCAATAAACTATTTAAAAATGTATTGATACGGACAATGACGATTAGTGTAGAATAAAAAAAAACTAAAAAGCAATGAAGAAAATGATGCTGTGGTACCAACAATGATTCTTGACAACAGAATCGAAATTAAATACTTATTTCACTTCACGCTGTATTACTAGTGGGAAAGTAAGACAGAACGGAATGCCAAACGCTACGGTCTCTATATACCTCTTTCACCTCGTCCACTATCATCAACTTTTCATACATGCCATCTGGGGCATCCTTTGATGCTGTATTTTCGAAGGTCAACCGAGGTCTCCCTCTATCTTTGTTACCGCTTACTTTTTCCTTATTAATCTTTTTTGCTATTCCTTCATCACCAATCCATTCTCACGTTTTATTATATTCTCACCGTGAAAAATATGATTGACTTATTCCTAGTGGATTAGTATATTTAAGGGTAAGTTGTGGACACACGAGTGCTTAGGATGCTATCCTGGGAACAGACCAATATGTAGTCGTTGCTAGAATAGGGAGTCTGTTTCATTTTGAGATACATCCAAGCATCCATTAGAGTCGAATTATCATATAAGAAGCTGGAAGTTTTAAGATGCAACGATCAAAGAGGAATAAGTACTTCCAAAATATAAGAAATCTTTGAAACTGCCATTATATTTAAGAATTATATGAGAAAAGCTGCGACAGAAATACGTGGTAAATGTAACGAGGTTTTAGTAAAGCACGACAAATGGTGGGATGATAAAGTGAAAGACCCTGTAGAGAAAAAAAACTCGTTAGAATCATAAGACTTCAGAGAAATCTTTTTAAGAAAGAAAAAGGATAAGCTACAAAGGCACCAAACAAAAATAATGATAAAGATGAAGCGTGAAAGTTCTAAGAAAGAAAGAAATAAAATGTTAACGAGCAAAATTTTTAACGAAATTTTAGTAATTCCTATGGTGGTTAATTAATTTGCCAACGTAATCGTAACTAGCTGTGTAAAATGTCCTAAATTGTATAGGTTGCCGAAAATACACAATAAGACTAAACTGATTGTATCTTCAATAGTTAGCCAATTCGGTACGCCGAGGTATAAACTGGCTCATCATGTCAAGGACTCTTACCATTTTGTTTGTGGGCTGAAAGATCTTAAATTAGCTAACAAAGAAACCATACTCACTACTTTAGTGAATCTTACCACCTTCCTACACATTTTTCTAACATTGGAAAGTCTTAATTTCAAAGAGCCCACCAATTCTGCGATGCTGAACACCTAGGGGACGAACTTTGATAGTTGAAGAATGCCTTTCATTAGAGCAAGATGCCTACTCCCCTCTACCGGGACTTCTACCATATGTAAAACACCTTTTGAAACAGACAGGATTGCAACATTTTAAGAAAAGCTTCAATTAAAACTATATTTAATTCTAACAAGAAAGTAAATCCAATTATTAAGACCAGTGAAACGTAATTTTCTAAATCTAAATCTAAATAGTATGTAGAATTATAAAAACTAGATAGTAACTGAGATTCAACATACATTGTTCAAAAAAGGGGAAGCATCGATATTGGGGGAATCTCCGATGACAAGAATGGACATATATCGAAATTAATTGCGTATGGGTTTACCCATACGCAATTAATTTCGTTATGGTTAGGTTTATCCGCTCTTTAGAGCGGATAAACCTAACCATAACATCAGGTCTTATAAATCACAAACCTTCGCTAGGGAGAACAGATACATACAGAAGGTAGGTCACGACAAAACATAAGAAACCCCCACATGACATTTATAAAGAGATTGACGAGTGGTAACAGCGGATAAAATAAAACATACAGAGAGTAGGGATTTTGGCGCTCCGTTCTCTCTGACTACCTCGCTAGTGATAAAGTGAGATATAAAAAGGAAAGAATAATGAAAAAAATAGATAAAAACAACTAAAGAATATTAATAGAAATCGTTAAAATTTTAGATATATTTTATTAACACTAAATATAAAATTTAAGTTGAAGTAGCTTATTTTTGTACTGTTCTATATGCGAAAAATAGTAATAGTATTTATAACGTTTCCATTAGATTGAAACTAATTGCCATGGAAGTGATATAGCAAAAGTTTCGAATGAATAGAATCCGAGAAAAGTTCCAGTTCACGAGTTTTATGAAAAACTCATCCAAAGTGCATAAAATGTGCTGGGCACCAATTTGTTCAAAATGTCAATATAATTATATATTAACGATTGCCGAAACATTTTTATCTAAAAGTAGTAAATAAAGATATCAATGACGATTGATGTGCTAAAATTAGGAGAATCCAATTTAAGGCTTATTGTTAAAGCTTCCATGGCGGAAGTTGCACCATCGGAAATTAAAGCTCTGCATGCTAACAATATTATAACCCAAAATAAACAGTACGTTAGATAACGTATTTTCGTGGCAATATTTAAAACAAAAGCTCGCCCGATCAGTGACCTTATTTTTATAAACTTTTTTTGCGATCGATGTTTGTGTAGCTACACCTAAATTATAAGCACGCTTTATTATT
>DWAO01006375.1:0-10965 GCA_018230605.1 Heliconius congener
TGGGGATCGAACCCACAACCAGTCGGTTTTACAGTCACACTTTGTGCCCTTGCGCCACGGCTGGCCTCAAGGCCTAGCTTAGTGTGGCTGTGGTTAAATTCATAGTACAAAAGTTTTATAGTCTTACTTAACATATTGATAGTTTGCTAATAGTGGATATTATGAACTCAATTATATTTTTTTATTTAATTTACTAAGTTAAATTTGTAGTTCAAACAGCGTGAGAGCATACGCCCGCATACTTGAGCTTGTCAACTTTTATAAGTCACGTTCTCCTACGAAACGGTATGCGAGTTCGAGTCACAATGCACCGGAATAAATAAAATGTTATAAATACATTATTATTTGTTCATGGTTTGTTTAGTTTAGCTAAATCATGAAATAAAATATTAATATTTTCTATTCACTAGTTGTATTTTATTAAATATATTTGAATTATACAGTCTTTCCTACAACCTTCTTTTTAACTTATGTATTAAAAGATTTCGAGTAACTTCGACTTCTGTTTCAATCAAGCTCAATGTCGATACTATTCGAGTTGATAGATTACTCGATTTGTGACGTTTGATTCCATTTTTCCACTTAATTTTTTTATTTTTGTCGGTGAAGCATGAAAATGAAAATTGAGAAATATTTAAAACATTATACGAATGCAGTTAACAAGAGAAACAGGTTATTTATAGTGTAAGACTAAGGAATTGATAAAGAAAACGATAAAATCATTATATATTCTCATTTAATACCTAAAACTCATGAGGTAAACAACACTAAACTATTTTTCATACCAATCGATTGTAATCTCAAACAAACGGCTACAGTAGTAATTCGATTTAGATACAAGGATACTATTTATATGTAAAGGCATTTTGTACGCAACATAATAATACCACATAAACACTTTACTTTAATAAACAATCCAGATACTGTAATCGATAGAGCAAAAATTAAATTAATTTAATTAATAATAATTTACACTATTTAATACTAAATACATAAATACACGAGTAATAAATGTGAAATGAAACGTAAATGATAGGGAATAATATAAAGAAAAAACGCGAACATAAAATTAGATAACGTAACAAAGATAACAACCGATAAAAGTATTGCAAAGCTTGAGAATTTAAAAAGTTTTCATAATACCTGAGTATTTTCATGATCAAAACCATTTAAATACAATTGAAAATGAAAATAAAAATGCTAAAGAAAGTAATAATTAAGTAAAATAATGTTTTGTACACGAATATACTTGAGAATTTCACAAGGAAAATAAAATTAATGTAAATTGTTCTATAATGAACACTTACTAGTGTAAAATAAAAGTATAGATAACTTGATGATGACTAAATATATGGCACGGCCTTTATCATTAAGGACAGAAACTAACAAAGAAAATAATATGAATGATATTTCTAAAATAATTGTATTTTTAGTTGTGTTTAGGAACGATAGAGGAGGGCTTATTCTATACAAAATACTGATACAAGCTAGGAATGGTAGATACAGTACTGTTACCATAAGATTAACTTTATTTTTTATATTGATGAACTTTGAAATCAATGAATATTGTAGTTCAAAATTTCATGATCTTATCTATTTTGTATGCGAAAAAATAATAATTTGAAATCTATTGATTTCGTAGTAGAAAATAAAAAAGAATATATTATATAAATATTTTCTTTATAATTCATATGAACTACATAGAGATAGATAATAAGTTATGATTTTCATATGAGTAGTAGTATTAGTATTGTTTTTTTACAGCTAGCAAATAGAATATAGTAGCAAAAGTGATTTTACAAATCCCAAGGTAACAGTAACAATATCATAATATAAAACCGTGGAGCATGTTCATGTAACAGTCTGTCTGTCTGTTTAATACTAACATGAAAACGAAAAAACTATCCGGGAATAAAAAGGAATGCAAAGGTTATGAAAATCTAATACTGATCTGATTATAGAATTTATTTTTTTAATAAAAAAAATCATATATGGCATTTTATGGCTACCTCATGGACACGGAGCTACTGCTGTAGACCAATATCTATACAAACTCATATTATAATTATAACAATTAGAATTTAACATATCTTTTATCTCATATATCTAATCTTATTTACATTTTATAAAATTGACGGTTTCATTTTAAATATTTAGATTTTCTTTTTATTTTTCTTAATAATTTCTTGTAAAAACTAATGTATTGAAATAGTTTACGATGATTTTAGATATAAATTGGTATATTTGTTTAAAAACGGAACTTTTATAAAGCGTTATAGAAACTACAATCTCTTCAGGGTGTCATCGCAAACTATTTCAATGTTCAATATTGTCATGATTATTTCCGAGGCACAAAATGGCGTTCTTAACCCAATTTCTTATTGCCTTCATTTATTTTACGAAACCTAAATTAATAATACTATTCGTAAAAATGTCTTTTTTTCATGGGGAAACAATAAATATAAATAATTTTCATATAAACTATCATTACATTGGTCTGGGTTTAGGATACACACTTAACATGCACTTAATTAATGTTTCTTCATATTCATCAATTACTTAGAATTATTTTTCTGAAATTGTTTTATTTGTTTTGTTTAGTTTCTAAAAACAAATTAAATAATACAAATGCAATAAATATGGAGAAACACTTTATAATTACTAAAATCACTTGTCATTTGAACCGTTGTCACAAAACATCATCTTATAAATGATCAACGTATATACAACTCCACGCGATTCCATTTTTTGCCTATTTTTTTATAATTTATTTCTTAATTAATCTTTTCGTGTATACATATTTTGGCACAACGTTGCCTTCTTAAAATTTAATGTCAGAAACTATTTTGCATCTAAGGCACAATTTCAAGGACTATAATTTAATAATAAATTTTTGTCGATATATTTTGGAGTACCACAAGGGAACATACTGTTCCTATTTCTTTCATCGCATTCATTATTGATAATATAATTTATAATTATGTAATTTTTATCAATTATTTAGTAAATCCTACATTATAAATGTATATATTTTTGTTACTTTTGATTGTTATTAAAGTAAGTTTAAACATTTTTAAGAATCACGTTTTTTATTGTTTGAACGAATATTTTAATACATAGCAGTCCATTTCGTACGTTTTCTGGTTTGATATTGTCAATTAATCGCACTAGTAGAAGGTCCAAGGTTCGCTTCCTGGTGTTTGTACTTATGTGACGTCATCTGCGAGAGACCGAGAACAGCGAACCCACACTGTAGACAGTGGTAGTGGGTTTGTTTCTTGCTATGGATACATTGAGGTTCATAGCCGCAACCTGAAAGAAAAAAATTTTTTGAGCAATGATAAGCTGAATTTTACATAAGGCAAATCTATCTTTCTCATAAAGTAATAAAAATAAATATTTGATATTTTTTTTTATTACTAAAATAAATAAATTATAATATTGATTATAGAAGTGATATGCTTCATTAAAAAATGAACTGAACTGTTCAAATTAAAAAAAAAAAATCTATACTAAATAATAAATTATCAAAATCATTACAATTTCTTTTAAAGAATAATTTAATCGGAATAAAAGAACCTTTTTTACCTTTACCTTTGCTAGGCTGGAACTTTTCGAAGCCCGCAGCTTGTATATTGTCGAGTTTCTGGTGCTGGCGGCGGTGCGCGACCACCTTGTTGGTGTCGGTGCAGACGAAGTCGCACTTGAGGCAGTGGAAGTGAGACGCTTTGTTTTGTCCTGTCCCTGTGAATAGACAAATTGGTTACTTGAAATTGTGTGTTTTTAATTGTCCTTAGCTTCAGCGAAGTAAGCAAGAGGGATTGTTAACAAAGTCTGATCTTCACGCACCGCCCAATGTTTGAGAGATTGCGTATTTTTCATATTTATGCAGAAGGTCTACCGGATTATATTACAGTTGAGGATTGTATTATAAGTAGAAATTTTATGACGATAAAATGGAGAATAAATAATAATATTGTATGACATGAATATATAAAGTCACTATTATTTTCGTTTTCGTTTAGTCAATATATATTGAGCAATGTATACATGTTATTTTAGCATTGAGAAAAAAACTAGAGATCAATAGATCCTTAAATAATATTTAAAAAAATAAGAGAGTGCGTTCACTAACAATGCTTACCGAAAGTAGAGGCGTGGGGGCACTCCGGCCGCTGGCAGTACACGTTGGCGCGGTACTGCTGGAAGTCTCCGCCCATCAGAGTGTCGAGTCTGCAAAGCAAAAGAGACACTCAGTTAGTAAATCATCAATTAAATAAAACAATATTGAATAAAACAAATTTGTTGAAATCTACAATCTTCAATATTATATATTTGGGATATTTTTTCTGCCTAAAAAATATATCATTATTATTTGGATATTGAAAAAAATGTGTAGAGGAAAAAAGTTATTTTAAAGAATTTAATAGAAAAACCCGTTAATCCGTAAGTATACTTACTTGTACACTTGTTTGTTATTGTTAGTTAGTTATTGAAATGATATATTACAATGTAACGATGATTGTACCTCTCATGTCTTGCTGTGTGTTGAACGAATCTAGTTTTATCACAGAAAGAGTAGCCGCAGTCTTTTCTAGTGCAGTGAAAATGAGTTTGATGCTCCCTGAAAGCAATAAAAAAATATCATACATAAGTTACATAGTATTTCTTTCTTTCATAGTGAATTATACGTGAAATGTCACAATATTTAGTGAAAAAATACGATGTTTATAGTATAATATTATATAGAAAAAAGAGTGGTAAATATTTAAGGTCGTCGTGGTGCAGCAGCATAGCGACTAACCACAAATGCGACGGTTCTGGACTCAATGGTCACTTTAATTATTTTCATTTTACAGAGAATTAATTGTTTTCACTTTCTCGCTCTGATACGAAGACAATGGGCTGGGTTGATTAACGGTGCGGGAAGAGCGGTGTGCCTTATCACTACGTTTCCTCTCTATATCCGATGTGTATTGTGCAGGATACAGGGTGAAGCTAAAAAAGGAGATAGAAACATATATATATATACTATATATAATTTTAATTTCTTTACCTATAACCACATTGTTGGTAAGCGCAATCCTCATTGAATCTGAACCGTAAGTACCCTTCAGGTATCGGTTCGTCTTTCAACACCCTCATGTGCGGACCTCTCGGAGTGTGCGTGCGTCTGCTAACAATGGAAAGTATGTTATGTTAGTTTTTATAATTTAAACATTAATGGAATTAGAATTCAAAATAATTTAGATTAATCAAGAAGAAGGCCCTCCTTTTTTAGATTTTAAACAATATCATAAATAAAGGAACAAATAATATTTTGTAAATATTAAAAAATGTATGTGTAACTTAAAAAAAAACAACAAAATCTTATCATCAAAAACTTGTATCACCAAAGTGTTAAACACTGCATTCTACACAAATATACTCACGTCTTAGCAATAAGTTCAGCCTCCTTGTCCATTCCAGGTGGCATTCCGTGTCCTTGAAGGAGACCTTGTTCTAGAAGTAGCTCTGGAGGGTACAGCATCGTTGGATATAAGGGAAAAGCGGAACCACTAAAAAAATAAGGTTGATTAGTATATTCTAGAATTTATATTACTGTTTTAAAATATTTTCTTTATATATAGATGAAAATAAACGCTGTTAGACTATTTTTCACTTGTTCATATATTAGGAGATATAATGAAAATTAAACGGTAATTATAAATAATACATTATTAATTTATCATACAATACATCATTTGTCAAACACATTCATATAATATAAGCGCAAAATGTGCAAAATTTAAAAGTTAAGATATCTAAATAAATTTAGAAAGAGCTTATAAATTACAAAATACTTAAAAGGACAATTAATTATTGATTAAAATTGTAGGGCCCTAAATGTAGACTACAGTAAGTCCACATCCTAACTTAAATATGGTAAACCGTATACTAGCGAAATAAAATTGATGTGGTATTTATATGTGGTACAATGACAAATCAGCTCATAAGTAAATTTATTGGCACTTACCCCTGAGAAAACAACGCCACTTGTGCCAGCCCCGGCAGTCCAGCAAGAGAGGCTGTGTACTGTTGTTGTATTTTCAATTGTTCTTGTAAGCTGCCTTTACGACCTCCCGCTAAGTATTGCTGGAGGAGGAGACTTTGGACTGCTTGAACCTTGAAAATTAAATATGGTTATCTTTAATTTCTAATTTACATGTACACTGCGCCACGACTGGTCACAATTAATATATTTTTTTCTAATTAAAGTCCACCCTTAGTAGTTCTGGTCTTATAAGGCCTATATTGATGTGAATTTCGAGTAAATTTAATATTCTTACCTGTTCAGCAGGATTGGGCGGTCGTTGGCTCGGTGAAGGAGCTTGTGTGTTAGAGGACGATGCGGTTGATGGTAAAATAGATATTTCAGGATATTCCCTTTCCAATGTCTCCTGTAACGGAGATATAATAACTTAGAAAGAGATACTAACTGTATATTAGTAGATATATAAAAGGATGGAGTGAATTTAAACCCGTGTCTTTTAAATATTGTTAGTAAAGAATACATAATTTAGTTTATGATTAAGTTAAATTATCAAATTTCCTAATCGACAATACTTGGTGATGATTAGAAACTTGCATATTCGAACATTTATTAAAGTCTTTGTTAAACAATACAAACATAGAAAAATGTAAATAGTTTTATTCAGAAAAATTCACCTTAGTGGCGGCCAACCCTATAGGTGCAGGCTCCATATTGCTATGTTTCTTCACCATGTGACTGAAAAGCAGCTTCAGATCCACGTACGCTTGTGTACAATTAGGACAATGATAATGTAAATTCATTCCTCCAGCACTTTTATTTAATGGACACGTTTGATCATGACAAGATGGTGGAATCGTTGGTCCGCTTGTTTTAGGTTCGAATTTTTTTTGCTCGAAATCTCTCTGTTTAATTTCTTTTGATGGAGACTCGTATGAACTTCGGGGTGACGATGTATTGCTTCGGAGGTGTGATGATGGATAGAACGTTCCCGTCGCTTTTACTACTGAAAATAATGGCGGTTAAAGATTAAGCGGATTCCAAGAGTTAATTGAGCTAGTTATCTAAAAGAACGGACGGATTTTATAGAAATTAGTTATTATTAAATACTTAAAGATCATTATGTCATATTTAAGTAGAATGAGAAAAATAAACAAATATAGAATCTATGAAGGAAGAATACTCACCCGAAACATTATCCTGTTCTCTTTCAAATTCACTTTTAATGCAGAAATTTGTAGTTGGATATTCACTTTGATCTTTCATTGACCCCACACTGTCTGCTGACGCTCTTTCCTTAATAGAATAATCCTTAGCTTCCTCAAATTCCTTCTCAATCTCGTGTTTCACTGCCATATGCTTATGAGTCACTAAAGCTGAATATTGAGTCAAAATTGCTGGACAATTATTGCCTTGGATGCAATGGAAATGAGATCTTAATTGGTTTTTAAAACAACTTTTACCACCACATTGGTCGTAGGAAGTGAAAAAATCAAAGCCTTCTAATAGAGGGGAGACAGAATGAGATTCTCTCATGTGGGTTTCCATAGTGTAGTGGGTTTCAGCTATAAAGCTACAATTGAAGCAGTGAAGATGGAGTCGAGTGCACTTCAAATGACAGTTAGGATAGAACTGTGAGCAGGCGTCAGGAGTTGTGAAAACTTCGAAGTGTTGGAATCTGATGCGCTGTAAGAAAATATATTATATTTACTGTTATAGTAACTATGTTATTTTTAAATTGTATTTTTTCGTATTATTATTAACTTATGTAACTTGAAACATTTTTATGTAAAATATTTTGAAGTAATTCCATAATTAAGGATAAATTAATTAATTTATATTATATTTTAATTAAAAGCATTTAAAAAGTCATTAAACTATTAAAATATATTAAAGTTACTTACAGGAAATTCCTCAACATTGGGTATAACAGGTGAATGAATAACAGGAGGTATTTGATTGCTTTTGGGCAGCTTGAACGACGTGAAGATAGCTTGTGGGGTCACCTGATAAAAATAGATGTTATAATTATATTATACATTCTTAAGATTTTTTTGGTATTTTTTTAAATTTTATACTTACATTATCTGTCCAAACTTCAACCACGCGATTTTTCGGTGGTCTTCCCCGTTTTCTACTGAACATCTCATCCAAGGAACTTGATGGGTTAACTTGTTGTGGTACAATACCGGGATTGGGTCCAAGACTTAACTGGGCTTGTAAGTTGGGAGTCAATTGTGACGTCAAATTTGGCGCCATTTGGGCCAATTGTGCCAAGTTTGGCGGTAAATTGGGCAAACTTGGTACTTGGCCAAGCTGTGCTGCCATATTTGGATGTAATTGAGCTGATAGTTGAGGAGTAAAGTTGGGAGCAAATCTAGCAGCCAAGTTTGGCGACATTGGACTTAATAGAGCATGTTGGCGATGATGCTCCAAACGTCTGAATGGTTGGTCCTCAGATGATAATATGACAGCTCCACAATTTTCCTGTGAAAGAATAGTATTTGTGTTATTATTTTCATTTCCCATATTCATGTATTAAAGTATTTGATTTATTTTCTGTTGAAAACATATCTAAAAAGAATATCTAAGCCGAATTTATTTGTTTATCTTATATTAGTTAAGAAGCCAAGAAGAAGTTGAGGCCAGTCCATTTTCTTCGCTCTGGTGTCGAGGCAAAGCGCGGCGTTGAGTTCTGCTACTCAACACGCAATGCCTCCAAAATTCGGCAGAAAGTGGGAACGGAGTGTGTAACACTAGGTTCCCTCTGCCTACCCTGCTGGGTGCGGGATATAGCGTGAAGCTAATTTTTTTAGTTAAGAAGCGACGGTTGCGGAGTTTATTAACCTTACTTACCCAAGTACAGTGATAATGTGTAATATCTCTGATATGTTGGCAAGCGGAGCTGGCGCAGGGGCTGTGACGGGAGTAAGTCACAAAGTATGCTTCAGTCACCTGGTTTTGCTGCTCATGCTCCATTACGTGTTTTATCATGGTGTTGTGGCAACTGAAAATAGTATGAAAATTTATATGATTACTTTATTTACATAAAATGTTTTCACGTGCCTTTAGGATTCATTGTTATTATTATCACTATCCACTTAAGATTGAAATAATTAAATCTACTTATTCAAATCTTTCGAAAGAATCGTAAGAATACAAAAAAAAATCATTACCTTGAAGATAAAATTTAAATAATATATTAATATATTCATTTTTATTTGTCATAGATTGAAAATACTTACCTATGAGCCAATTTACAGCCTTCAGCCAAACAATGATAGTGTTTGTTAAATCCACTGCATTTGCTGCATTTGTCTTCGGCGTCTTTACCACCATTAAACGTTTCTATGTACTTTCTTGAGACCTCTTCTACCAAGGCTGGATTCTGAAAATAAATTGCAGATATTCTTAAACATATACTATTATATGCATATATTATGTAGGTATGCTTATTTTGTAACTATTTTATATTTATTTTTCAACGTTACATATGGTTCGGTATAAAATAGATAGTAAAAGAGACCTACTGTCAATTTAGAATTTAGAATATACCGTACAGTATTTGCCTTACGAATTTATAAAACAAAAAATATATGTAAATATATATATTTTTTTCTCCAAATGAGAACTTACAACTATAACATCTACGGTCAGACACTTTAGTTTTCTGTTGAAATATATAATAATACTTACATAAGGATATTCACTATCCATCATTGAGCTGGACATATCATCATCATGAAGATTACTCCCGGGAGAGTACATACTGAGATCAGCTCCTTGCTGCATCAGGGCGTTTTGTATCATGGAGGTAGGCAATCTGAAATAATATTTATTTATTACCTATTGAGAGATCTAATGAGAAATTGAGGAAGAATGTAAATTCTTATCCTTTTACCCAATATAAATTCGAGTATCTAAATCTAACAGAAAATGTCTATAATTATACAAAATACCATAGATAGGATTTGAATGCAGAACTAACACATATAAGCAGACAACTAAATAGGCTGTCAAATAAGTCAATGTTTTTAATACACTGCTGAACTACTAAAATTTTAATAGAAACTCTTACCCAAAACTCATTTCCTGCTCTTTCCTCTCATGTTTTCTCTTATGTGTGAAGATCTGACTGCTTGAATGTAAGACATAATTGCAATGCGGTCGGATACAGTGTATGTGGTTACAGGTGCGACTGAAGCGACAGTCTCGGTACGGGCAGGCCTCGTTTTTCATGTATTTCTTGAAGCCATCCTTGGATAGGGCTTCGTCTTTGATGTGGTACGTTTTGTGTTTTTCTGTGAATAACAAAAAAACAATTCAATCATATTAAATAACTATAATTGTAAGAATGTGAATATGAAATTTATATCTTATTTATAACATTGAAATCTTCACTAGCACCACTTTACATCTTCATTATTTTACTTTTTGAAATCACACGGCACTTATTCTCCAATAGATAAGTAAAATAAAATAAATTAATAATATATTATAAGACCTCTCAACACATACCCATATCAGCTTTGTTCTTAAACGTATATGTACATCCTGGCCGCCTGCAATGGAAGTGTGTGGTTCTTTGTCCAGAGAAGATACAATGTGGCGCCGCACAACTCTCCGTAGCACGAAATCTTTGGAAGCCTTCCTGAAGTATCGCCGAGTCCTTGCGGTGGTAGTTCGCGTGCATCTGTACGTCTGATGTTGATATGTATACCTGTATGGGGGATATTTTTGGTTTTATTTTGAAATTTTGTACGGTTTTTCTTTTGCATATAAAAGCTATCTCGTATATAGTAGGGTATTTTTAAATTAAGTATTTTTCTAATTAAGTGTTTATCTTTCCTAAGTGTGGATTAACACTTTAAAAATGTATAAAAATATTTAAAAAATAGTATTCTCTCTCGCCAAACGATAATTCTTAGTAATTA
>DWAO01006376.1:0-10965 GCA_018230605.1 Heliconius congener
TCATCTCCTCGAGTGGGGATCGAACCCACAACCAGTCGGTTTTACAGTCACACCTTGTGCCACGACCGGCCTCAATTAAGATTATTTAATATATCCAAAGCAGTTGTGGCGTAGGCCCACACGTTGCGTTTACAGCGTGCGACTGTAAACGCAACGTGTTGTGGGTTTGATCTCCACTCGAGAAAATTAAATTTTTAATATTTTTTCATTTTCTCACTCAGGTAACGAGGCAAAGCGCTGCGTTAAATTCCGCCACTTTGCGTTCAATGCCACTAGAAATCGGCGAAAAGTGGAGAACGGAAGTGTCTTAATGGAAATTTAATGTCTTAACACTAGGTTCCCAGATACCCACAGCCTATCCTGTTATGTGCTAAAAAAAAAAAAATTGGTTTAATATTAATAGATTTCCTTCCTTATCAATAAATTACGAAGAGGCTATTTCTTATAGTAATAATATGAAATCTTCATTTCCTCACTTTAGTAAAATTCAATCAGGTTTCATTTTCAAATATCCTGAAGACATTAAGGTGTTTTGGGAACCGTTTATAAAGGATATTCGGCTCGCTCAAATTCACATAATGGAATGAAGTTTTACAATCAATTACTATTACGTGCCATCTGTCTCAGTGGAAATGAAATATTTTAATGGGCCAAAAAAGTTATTTATATGAGAGGGGGTTTGGTTTGTAAATTTTATCGCTTTATATTATTATATTGTTAGCGAACTCGCGGAAAAGAAGTTAGATTTAGGCAAAAATAATTATAAAAGCAGTTGAATTGTGTCAATCGGGCGCAGTTGCTTGTAGGCAACGGCTCCTTATCGGAAGGAAACTCGTGTGAAGTATCGTATTAGGTGATACATATCACTTTTGCAATTACATAGAATCTCTTTCCAAATAGTTTAGAAACATATAGACGATATGTGTTTTTATAAGTGCTTTTTTTTTTAAAAAAACGTTAACCGCTTCTGATTTCTAAAAATATTTTAATATGAACGCGACCGGTTGTAGGTTCCATTACCGTTTGAGGAAATTAATTAAATATTTAATATTCTATTACTTTTTCTAGATTAATTTCTTTGCTCTGGTTTCGGAGCAAAGCGCGACGATGAGTTCCCCCACTCGACACGCAATGCCTTCAGAATTCGGCGGAAAAGAAGGACAGCGTATCTTTACACTAGGTTCCCTACTAGGGAACAGGTTACAAGTTACCCACTAGGTACTTAACCTGCTATTTGCGGGAAGCTAAAAAAATTATAATATCATATAACTTTTATAATTAGTTAGTGATTCATAAATTGTATAATTAAATATAACAACTTGTGCGATGAATAGCCACACTGAGGCCATTCATCTATCCTAGCGTAGTTTGACGTCTAACTGAACACAATACCTACTTGCCGAATCGACTCTGTACTCGCTAGCTTGTTAATGACAATTTTAATTAAATATATAAGTTATACCTGGCACATGAGACTGTCGTGGCGTAGGTGCCCAAGGGTGTGACTTAACCGCGATAGTTGTGGATTCGATACCTACGGGGGAATAAATTATTATTTTTGCGTTCAGTTCCGCCACTCAAAACAAAATATCACGATAAATTTGGTATAAAGTGGGGGAATGGATTGTCTTAACACTACGTTTCCTCTGCCTACTCTGCTATTTGCTGGATACAGCTTAAAGCTAACAAAAAAAAAAAAAAATTAAATTATAATAATAGTATTTTCCAAAACCAAAAATAGTATAAAAATTATTTATTATATATGTAAGTATTCCATACACTTGCCATAGTAGAAACAAATATATAAAATAATATATATTATAGAACCACTGCGTATCCCGGAGGATTATCACACAAACGGCGTACGGAGGCGTCGGAGCGATGAAAAGGACGGGCTCGCCCTGTCCAGGGAGATATTCAGGAATATTACCAAGAAACTCCGGGAAAATATCAAACGAGAAGGCGCTACAGACGTGAACGATCATTTGTTACAGAGTGAGTATCGATTTCAGCCTTTGTGAACGTTAATGTATTAAATGTGAGATGGACATAAGAAAATGTAATGTTCTTTCGAAATTGTTGGTATTGTGATAGGTTTATTTAGGACATTGTTAAATTATATAGTGTTTATAAGTGACAGTTTATTTTTCTATATGAATATTATTGTGGTAGTCTATTCAATATAAATATAAAAGATAGCAATATAATTAAGATTTCATTTTACTAAAATATGTATGTATATATGTGAAATCTTTACATATCTTTTATGGTAAATAAGAGAGTTCAGTGAGAAGGACCCGTAATGTCTTACTTACTGCTGCTCAAAACTTTTACAATATGTCAATAGTCGATATTATATATGTAAATACTACGTAGTAGTAATTCCCATTGGCAATCAAATTACAGTGTTTAGTTCCGCCAATTCACATGTAATGTCTCGAAAATTATATCAAAGTCAAATCAAATTAAGTATTACGATCTAAAAACATAAATATCGTTATACTTAACTTCTGTACTTGTTCATTTAAGAAATTAACCTACTGAGAAAACACGGTAAAGTTAGAGGGTATATTAAATGTAAATGACGCCCTCATATAGCAAAACTACGTCTTGGAGTCGAGTAGTTCTGTAATAAAATATTTACTTACGCAGCTTCATCTACTTAAGTAACTTAATTCTGTTGAAAACTTAATTCCAGGGAGAGCTTAATTACTTCTTCAACTTAAAATAAGCACACAACAAAAACATGGTTATTTATTTATAGTACTATAATATTTCATTTAGTTATTTGCTTTCAAAGTATACTTACGATTAGTCTCGTTATACAATTTTTTTTTATATTATTCTTGCTATTAAACCAACCTTTTTTTTCGATTTCTCCATTACATGTGTATAAGGAAAGAGATTTATATGTTAATGTATCGTTTTAAATGTAGTGAGATTCGAAGTCGCACGTGCTTGACTCAAGCTTTAAATCGTTATACGTTTCTAAATATTTTTATTTTCTAGTGTATGAAAAAAATTACATTTAAAAAGTTTATGTTATCGGAAATGTATGAAACCTCGAAATTGAATACAACTTCTAAAAATTACATAAGAAAATATATACATTTGTAGGGAACTATTATATATATTTATAGTTTATTTAATGTATGTCATTTATATATTTCAATATTGTAATTTATTTATGTATCATTTATATACATACATGAAACCATACATACATTTAATAGTATTTATTTATTTTATAGTAAGTATTCGTATTTAGTATATTTATATTAAAGCGCTCGCTGCCGTCGACCGAACCGCTAAGGAGTTGTCGTTTCCACATCTACCCCCTTGTCGACGGTAGATAATAATTATAACAGTCGATGCTTGCCACTCTATGCGCTTTCCGTACGCTCCGTTCTTTTTATTATTTTCTTCCAAATTAGTATTTATCGTGTTATCTTTTATATATATGTTTGTTGTTGACTTTTGTATAAATTGTGTCGTGGTTTATCATTTGTGCTTGAACTATATGTACTTTAAAGTGGTGTTGAATATACAGAATGTAAACCGTGAGTAGACTTCTTATTCATCTCCATCAACACTACACATTTATAAGGAATTGTATATAGCTCCATTATCGTAATAGGAAATGTATTATGAGAATGCTTTATGTAATAAAACACGTTGTTGAAATGAGAATAAACTGTCGTTGAGACAATCAGGTAACAAACATATTGAAAAATATATTATCTTCATATTATATTACTAATTACTATTTGAGGCCAGAAGGTCTGATCCCCACTCGATGAAATAAAATATTTATTTACATTTATAATTTCATTTCTTCGCTCTGATGTCGAGTTAAAAGCGCGGCGTTGAGCTCCGCCATTCAACACACAATGCGTCCAGAACGGAGTTTCTTAACATTAGGTTCCCTATGCGTACCCTGCTGTGTGCGGGATAGAACGCGAAGCAATTTTTTTTATATTAGATTACTTTAGGTTAGTTTTGTTTTAACTTAACACGGGCGCGACACCCTCTCTTCACCCCGCTATCATCGCTATCCATTGATATTTTAAATGTTTTACACTCCGCGGACCATTTAGTAAATGTATAGATTTCCTATGATATGTGTCTAATATCATTTATTTTCACACATTACCGGGTGATTTTAGGTATTACATTTATTTCCTAGGAACATACAATTACAAATTATATACATTTTCGTTAAGATTTATTTATATATTTAACTTTAATTTATGTAAAATTAAAGTTAATCCACGCATTGTAATTATAGTTATTTTTTTAAACGGTACGTTGTATCCTGCTTACAGCAGTGTAGGCACGACGAATATACTGTTAGGACACTGCGTTTCCCTTTTTCCGCCGAAATATTAAATTTTTAATTTCCTCCAGTGGGAATCGAACCCACAACTTTGTGCCCCTGCGGCACGACAGCCCTCATATCACTCACACATTTTTGGTAAAACTACTTACTTTTAAAATAAAAGTAAGTTTTAGTAAGTATAATGAAAAAAAATATTTCACAAGATAATTAATATTGTAAATGTAGCAATTTTTTTTAAATACAGATAAATTAACTAAAATTTATATTATCTTTTTGTAAAGACAAAGGCGAAGAATCTCGTCGCTACGCGCCGTACCAAGAGTATCATCACTATGAGAGACATTGGGGCCCGTATTTTGAGGAGAGAAACATCACCCAGGTCACGGCGCATGTGGGGTCTGAAGCCCTCCTGCATTGTCGCGTTGTGATGCTTAAAGATAAAACAGTAAGTTAGAACAGTTTTATAAGTAAGTGTTTATGCTTATATCTATATCTATAGTTGAGGAGTTTGTTTGGATGAACAAACATTTAAAAATCTTATATCAAGAAAATCATTTTGAAGTACGTGCTGTACGTGATATTCAGGTTACCTCAGGCACCTAAAATTTCAACTCTTCGTTATTTCCATTTGACCATGGACGCCGCTAGTAAAAGTTAAAAAAAAACGTGCAAAAGTATCGTTGTCTGAAATTTCTACAATTGTAAAAATAAAATGACAATGACTTTTATTTTCCATCAGAAAAAGATTTATAAAGTATTTCGAGGATATAAAATTAAATGTTTCTAACTCATGTTATTAAATATTTTCTTGTATTTTTACAATTATTCAATAAATTTAACTCAATATCAACAAATGTATGCAATGTGGATACAGTATTTCGTATACGAACAGGTCATGTGGCTGCGTAACACGACGGACACGGCTCAACTCCTGACCGTCGGGCCGGCGCCCTACGCCGGTGATAGCCGTGTCTCTATGAAATTTCAATATCCAAACAACTGGAGGCTCAGCATCAATCCAGTGAAGTGGTCGGACGCAGGATTGTATATGTGTCAAGTGTCCACACACCCCCCGAGAACCATATATGCAAATTTCTCAGTACTGCGTAAGTAGATGAATGTAGATCTTAGATTATAATACTGTGTTCTCCAATGAAATTAATGCAAATTTTCAAAATCTCTTCTGTACGTTTAGGTAATGTTGTACATATTCATTTTGTAAATACCATAGCCACACTATGTATTTTCGGTTCTATTTACTAAGTCACTGCACATAATAGCAACTGACGCGCCTTGTGGGTTCGATTGCCATTCGAGGAAATTATTTATTTAATATTTTAATATCTTCGTTCTGATTTCAAAGCAAAGTGCGGCGTTGAGTTCCGCCACTCAACATACAATGCCTACAGAACACAATGTGAAACTGAAAAATAGAACACAATAGTATTCTGTATGCGTTTCTATTTGCACTATTTAAACATTAATATACACAGATAGTGTACTGTTATATGAAACTTTTGTTTACCACTACAGTAAAGTAAAAAGGGAGTTTACTAGTTTTTTATTCACTCGTTACAGAAAATTAATATTTTCATATAAATCGAATTCTTTCCACTAAAGTAAATATTTAATTTCTTTTTAAACTAGAAAAATAAAAGTCAATACTAACGCTGGCTTTGATGAAAAAGGAACTAAACTCAGTTTTTACACTCCTTTACTTTAGACAAAATCTGATTTGTACAGGCAACAGGTAGTAACGGCATATGAAAATATCACAGAAAGCAGATTGACTTTTAAGCGTTTTAAGCGTTTGCTGAGAGCTTATTCGCTTTTTATTGAGGTTAAATTGACTGGCAATCGATACTAGGGGATTGCGTAATACAAAATGAAAACGCGAGTGATTAATTCTCCTAAAGCCCAATAATGTTGCAAAGGATGAACGTTAAATACCGATATTGCGTTTGGTCTTCTCGTATTAAACATTGTTAATTTGAAATTAGGTTGATTATACATACAAAGGTTTATAATCATGTATGTTAAATACCCTTGTTTCATTAAATTAGTATTTAAAAGAATAATGTTATTAGTTGTAGATCATATAAAATATATTTTTGATTAAGCATATTATAGATTTGTGGTATGTGTGTACATCATACAATTATATTTGTGTTCATTTCTAACTTATGTGTATATAAAATTATTTTAAATTATATTTTTGTTAACTTCACGCTGTGTCCCGTACAGTATAGTAGAGTACGCATAGGAATCTAGTGTTAAAGCACTCCGTTCCCCACTGACCGCCTAATTTTCGAGGCATTTCGTGTTGAATGACAGAACTTAACGCTGCGTTTTGATTCATTACCAAAGGGAAGAAATGTAAATATTAATAAATAATAATTCATTCCCCCGAGTTAGAAACGAACCAACAACCGTCGCGTATACAGTCATACGCTTGTGCCACTGCGTCACAACAGCCTCGAGAAATCATCAAAATTATATTAAATTATATACATAATATTATGTGGTTTTTATATACAATTTGTATATAGAAAAAAAAAACACGTCAAAAACTTACATGCTCACCAAGCACCAGGTGTTAAAAGAGTATTGAATGATAATCTTCACACTTCACATCCAATCTACATTGAATACAAGGAAGTTTTCTATAATGTGCTCTCTGGATAATACTTAGCAATAACCTACTTTTAAAGTAATAAAAAACAGATAATGCGGTTAAACCAGTTCATACGACTTATATAGGTTCATTTTATATTTATGCTATCATTTTTTACAGCTCCAGTATTAACAATAAATGGTGATAAAACACACGACGTAAAAGATAGATTCTATAAAGCTGGAAGTTCCATAAAGCTTTCTTGTGTCATATCAGATGAATACGTTTTGTCTTTGCCCACTAAAGCGACGGTAACTGTCAAGCCGAGCCCAACCACTACAACTCCTTTGACCACTACCACAGAATCAACCACTAAAATGAGTACAATATTCAATAGAATTGATTTAATGTTAAATAAAAGTTGGAGTGTAGAAACTACTACTATCACGTCAACAGTTAGTATAAGCACAACAACAAAAAGTACGGAGTTTAAAACTACAACAGAACCGTCTACTGTGAAACCAGCGGAGAAAACAGTAATCAACAACGTTTACGGTCTTTCTTGGAAGAAACAAGGAGTTGAATTTAATCAATCTATCTCTTGGCGTAATATGAGGTAACTTTCTTTTAAGATAATAGTTTAGTTTAACTTTTGTATATTTATATTAAACCTTAGCATAAATGACGTGTTTAGAATATGGACGCCATTTGATAGTGGTTGTTGATTCAAATTCTTTTAGGTTATTTCAGTTTCAAAAAATGCTTATAACATACAAAAGTCATCCATAATTTCTTCTGCACTAACTTTCTTCTTCTATTAATTTCTGGATTCATAAATGATTTTTTCCACAATAATAGAATATATACATATTTTTTGCCTAATAACAGCTAAGTGATAACAATTTTTGGATGCTGTAATAAACATAAGAATCACGTTCTGATTTGAAGATAAAAGAATCGATGAATAATATCAAAGGAATCTAGGTTGTGAAAGTCATTCGATATGGAATCGAGAGAGAGGCCGCTCGCTGAAATCAATAAGTCACAACAATAGTAGTCTTATGAACGGATAATATTTTATTGTAATCGGTCTTTTTGTTATATACGTTTCATCAAATTTTCATTATAAATGAGAAAATGTATTTAATATTATATTAATATTTACATAATTTTCGGCAAACATTAAAACGATTTTTAATAGAACAACAGTTGTCATTCAAAGTACTATTCCACACACAGAATTTCGACGTAGCTTGATTAAAACGTATGGCTTAGTAGTCAGAGCGCTTGGACAGTATCCGAAGGAGCGCGGGTTCAATTCCGCTACGTTGAAATTGTTATTCGTTTCCTTAAAAGTGTTTTTTTGTTTTTTATTTGGATATATATTTAATAATTATATTTCAGTGCCACGATCAGTGTTAGTTCGGCGTCCCAAATTGATAGCGGCACGTATACGTGCTATTTGCGGAATCATTCTCAAGTAACTGTCAACGTGCATGTTTTAATAGGTACGTAAAGATATTTTCTAAAAAAAAAATATTACTTATCTAAATTCTACATTTTTTTGGAGAAATGAACCTGATTAGCAGAGGGAACCTGAACCCTCGTTCCTCATTTTTGTCGAACTTTTGAAGCGTTGTGTGTTGAGTAGCGGAATTCAATGTTAAAGTGAGTTATAGCTGAATTTAACATGGTCATTTCCTCGCTCTGCTAACAAGGCAAAGCGTGGCGTTAAGATCCGCTACTAAACACGCAGTGCCTCAAAAATTCAGAATCTAGTATTAATTGCATTTACTCTTTTGTAGGTGAAAATCAAGCTGCTGTCCACCATGACACATGGAATAAGGGATCCGTGTTCCTGAATATTCACAGTTTAAATTTATTTATCTTTATTATATTATTACTATTATTTATATGAATTAAGAAGCAAAATCTTGTACCTGATATTTTAGTTTATATATAAGTTTATTACAATTAACTTTAATTATTAATTTTATCGAAGACATAACAAATTATAGATATATTTTGTACAAAATTGTGTAACTTATATGTTCAGAATGATTTTAAAATTCGTTATGTTTCCAATTATAGCTCGTTCGCAAACAAACATAATTTTAAATAATAAAACAAAAAATATTATAAACGTATATTTGCATTTCCATATTTTTTTCATAAGCAATACTTTACAAACGTTGCAAATAACCTGGGTATAATATACACGTATGATTAAAAAAATACTTTTTTTTAATTTCCTGCCAAAAATAGTTATAATTTAGGTTGTAATAAAAAAAATCTACTTCAGACTTTCTGAATTGCATTTTATCCAATTAGTTTTGTTGTTCTATTATGGCATATTCAAAAATAAATAAGATATCACCTATTTATCTTATCTTATCTATATCTTAATAAAAATAAATTATAACTTCTTAGTACAATATATGTTAATTTCATATAAAACAACCATTGTCAAGTAAAAATACGCCACAAGGACCAAAAATCAAGTGGCATTGGTTAAAGAGTTATAATACCAAATATCTACTGTTTGAATTTAATAAAATTTTGCATACATTATATATAAAACCGATATTAAGACATTAATATTAAAAACGTGGCGCAGAACAAAGGAGTGTGACTGTAACATGACGGTCGTGGGTTCCATCCCCACTCGAAGAAATGAAATATTATTTATTATAACTTTCATTTTTTCGCTCTGGCAACAGAGGAAAAGCCCGGTCTTGAGTCACGCCACTTAAAATGCGATGCCTCGAAAAATTCTACGGAAAGTTGGGAATGGGGTGTTTTAACATTAGATTCCATCTACCATTTACCCGCTTTATGCGGGATACAGCGTGAAGCTGATTTAATTTTTAATCCACGCTATAAATTATAAAAGTGGATACCACAAAACTAATTTCATATTTGGCTAGCATCCTTTCAATATAATATAATATTTATAAGATCTAGTTATACATTTTTAAGTGTTAATCATATAGGCTAAACGTTGTACATAATAGAAACTATTGTTTATTCAACGTTAGTAAAATAAGATAAAATATTCATACAATATTAGATGTATTTACGTACTTAATTGTATTCAATACAAATGTACAGACGGTTCTTATCATGATCTAAATTATCGGAGATTAATTAATTATAAGGCATGGCCGTTGCATTAAAATGTCTTATGGTGTCTTATGTTTCCCTATTTGTAACCAAACAGAAAAAAACGATTATTTATTGTCAAATAACAAACAATCTAATATATAAATAATATAATCTAATTTTGTTTTATTTTCATATTTTCCTTATACTTTACAATGAATCTAGTAACCGAAAGGTGGCTTTAACTTATAATTGTATTAAAGCCAAATTGTAACAAAATCTTTACGTAAATTATAGTCTATGTGTTATTCTGATGTATAAGCTTTATTACTGTAAAATTTTATCAAAATCTGTTCAGTAGATTGGGTGTGAGAGTGGAACAAGTATTCCACAATCACCGTGGATAGCATTTGATGGCAAACCTTAAAGATCGATATCCAAAAAATAATAATAATTTCCTCACTCTGGTAAGTAAAACGCAAACGTAAAACTCAATATTTTGAAAAATAGATAAAAAAATGGGAACAAAATGTCTAAGTTTGTTCTGCATACATAGTGAAATGAAGTTCAGGATACATGGTGATAAAAAACCTTATCATTTGAAAATGTTGTATTACATTTGAACTTAATGAAAAGGGTAAATTAATTTTATTCATTGGTACACAGCCGTCAGATAAAATCTCCCGTAGCGTTGGTAAAAGTAAATCATGTAATTACAGATTCTTAATAATTTAACAAGAATGAGATGTCTAATGAATAAGGGAAAACGAACTATTTTATTTACAGAGAGTATCAAAATATTTCATACAGAATTTACATAAATACATTTTAGAATTTCTCTTGTGTCAACACTCGACAGGTCATGAAGACTTGTTGAAAACAATTTACTGATATTTAGCTTTAATATTTT
>DWAO01006377.1:0-10965 GCA_018230605.1 Heliconius congener
ATTATTTTATAATAAGATTTTTTTTTGTAAAAACTAATAATTTTTTTTGTTAAACAATTATTGTTAATTTAAAAAAAATGTTTGTTTTCCTATATTGAAGTAAATAAATAAATAACATTTTATTAACTACATTTTATACTTATGTACATACATATGTACGTACATATGGAAATGCATTTGCTTTCGTCATTTACCTTGGTAAACGTTAATTTGATTAATTTCCCCTTGAACACGCACTAAGAAACCTGTCACTATTTGAGATCAATAGGGATTTGGTCCCAATTATGTATTAACTAAAACTTGGCTATATCTAATCACACGCGAGTCCGTTAGGGATTACACTAAGAAAAAGAAGTTCACCGAAAATATATATAAAAAAATTCCACTCGAAAATAATAATACCCGATAGTAATATTAAATTAGAATGTTTCAGTTCACAATTTTGATGTTTTAAAATTTAAGTTAAACTTATTTAACTTTATCATATTTTAGCTTTTTCAAATTTAACATTTTCCTATATAAATAATAAGAACAAAAACTAAAAATTTTAATTGAATTGAATTTAAGATGCCTAGTGAAATGGCATAATAACCCAAATTACCCGAACTAGCTGTATCGCCGTAATTCCCGGCGCTGCGTATCGATCGGCCGCGAGCGACAAAACTTTCTAGACGGCTTTTATATGCACTTTACCTACTCGAGGTATAGCGTATTCGATCAAGAGCGTATTGTTGGTACTAACGGGTCATTTAATACGCAATTACGCATGTTTATACAGAAATATATATTATTGAGAATTAAAGACTATTATTTATGGTTAATTTCATTTACTAATACGGCGGCAAGAGGATGTAAAATACAGTCTCGATTTTATTTCCAATGATTGCATTTTATTGCTTTTGAATTGTTTGCATCAATGGATTCGTTATATTACTGCTGAGTATTTTCGAGTTCAATTTTTATGAAGCATAATATAGTTGTAAATAAAAAATCCTTTCTGTTCTAAAAAGTAAAATGTGTTTAAATTTCTTATCGTGAGACAATATTTCAAGAACATAATAATACCAAAATACTAATACTAATACATTTTTATAGTAATATATTTTTAAAATTTTGTAACATTTCTTATGTGAATCGTTATTTCTATTTATAATTTTAATTACTTCGCTAGTAGGATAATGAATGTTAATGTATAACGGGGTGTTTTTAACATTGCGGAGACGTCAAATGTGACGTCAGCAAGACTTGGCGTGTATCCGACGTCTGATAGGGGTACCATCAACATGTGGCTAAATAAACGTTACCCTATTGCCCCTATGAGTTAAGTAAATTTTTGGATAATATTTTTTGTAAGTTATTTTTAATACCATTAAATGTTATATAGGAATGTATTTTAAGAAAATTATAGGTAGATATAAAATATCTAAATAATTTATATTTTAGCGTAATTATTTTAATATGATGACAAAATATTACATATTTTTTAACTATATTTACATTTAGAGTAGTCTAAGAGAACCTTTTCCTGTCCAATTAAAGGCATTGCGTGAAGAAAGAGTTAATGGAACGCTAGATTTGAAAAAAATTATTCCCTCAAATGTGTTTTGAGCCCAAAACCCTCAGGCTTAAAGGCACAACGCTACTGATCTCTGTTAGATATTTTATATTAGATTATAATTATTGCATTACATCTGATGCCAGAATACGGCCGCGTGACGTAATCAAGCATCCCATGTGGGTGAGTCTAATCAGCTATGAAAATTAGGTTCCGCTGTGTACGAGTATCTTCTGCTTTGTAATGTTCTGGAATTTAATTACTATTACCAAATATATTTAGTCGATAGCTCGACGACATTCTTCATGTTTAATTTGCTTTTGACGGTTTAAAATTTGACATGTGTTTGTCACAACATCAAAGAACAAAAAGTTTTTGAATATATTATTATTATTATATGAATTTATTGCTCAGAACTGATTTTAATTATGTTTCTCGTCATTGTGTATGTAAATTATATACCGTATAATATTTTATATTCATCTGTATATATTGTCAAATTTACAAAGACCTTTCATTTTAATTCATTATAGAGATCCTATTGTTTTAGGGTATAAAAGTAAGAAAGTATAAAAAAGGCTAAAACAATTAAAGTATGAGTTGAAAAATCTTTTTAAAAACAAGCTCTCTTAATTTTTCATGATGTATTATATTTTTCAAATCAATATATCGCTTTCATTTGATATCTATATTAGGTAGTTTGTGCAAAAATTGGTAACTCTACATTGTTACAGCCGTTTTTTTGTGGTAGCGACAGTATCAATTATATATTATTTCACTGTCATCAGAACTGATGAAATTGTAATCCAAATTTTAGCTGAAACGTATACTGGAGCGTGAGTCAAATTGAGATTTCAAGATTTCACATACATAAACATTAAGATATTAATATTATATATAAAATGAATAATAAAACAAGAATTATTAAAAAAAAACTTTTATGACCCAACGAAATAACAACGAAGTAAAAAGTATCAATTTAAAACTACAATCCCTCCCATATCCCTCTTTACGACTATACGATTATATTGCACAATTGAAACAAGTGAATTTCAGTACTGGCAACACCGCACCATCCATCAACCAATTAGAGTGGCGATCAATCATAGCCCGAGCACTCCCCAGGTCCACGATGATTTTTTTCCCACTCTTCTCTACTAACACACAAGAGACTTGTTAATCACGTGAGTACATGGAAATGTTTTTGATATGCTTGACGAAATAATTTAGACAGAAAAGATATTTCGTAATTTATTTTCTGTATTATATTTTTTAATTTTTCAATACTTTTTTTTTCAAAAAAATACTAGAAAAATACGTAGACGCTGTGGTAAGTCAGGCAGTCGGAGGTACATGATTGCATTGGTTGTTGGTACGCTTCGCACTAAAGATAATACTTAAATCATTTCCTAAGACTGGTTTGATTTAAGGAAAGATGTGTGCTTTCGTAACTGACAAATTAAGTTTGATTTAGAAATTTAATCTGCGCTTCTTGGGCAGTGACATCTTTAAATATTATAATATTATTGTGATAATAATATTATGTTTCAGGAACTATTATAACAAGTATCAATAATTAAATTATAAATAGTTAAGACACAATTAACTTCTGTGGACTAATGAACTGATTGATTTTACCGTCACATTAAAATCAATACGTATAATAATACAACAATATTTAAATACAATGTCATATTCCACTTTCCAAGTCACTTTAAACCACGACAACATTAACCCAACAAAACGGAGCGTTATAAAAAGATGAACAATAATTCTTTTTTATTACGTGCCAAAGTGGGAATCTCATTGTCGACGAAGAAATAAATAATATAAGGAAGGAAAAAGAATAGGAATAACACAACATAAAATATTAAGATTCTTCCAGGATTGCCATCATTCTGCGGTCGAGATTTCTTAAGGGGGAGTATACTTACATCTTTGAATGTTAATGCCATTTGCATATCCGAAAAGTCATGAAATAAATCAACCAAGACGGACAGTGGGGACGGCTGTTCATTATGCTTCCTTTGTCTAAGAAAGTAGCAATTAATATTTTTAAAATGTTTATAATTTTATTGGAATAATTTGTGTGTCTCAATAGAAATAAACGCTGACAAAACGAGTATGGAAATATTTATTCAAAATTGCCGGAGTAAGCTCCAAATCACTCCTTTCTATTTGAAAATCCGGCGTGTCGAGAGGGCTCACCTATGCGGATAATGTTGGAAATCTGGCATCAAATTGCAGAGCATTGTATGGCAAATGCGAGAAAAACGAAGAAAGTGTTGGTATATTTACATAAGTTGAGACAGAGGGTCGCACAATACATACAAAAATATTCAGGGCCGAGGTGATGAGAGCCCTCGGGCCGACTGCATGCATGGCCTTTATGATGGGGATAATATTTACAGGCGGTGTGAAAACGTTATATTTATGAGGAAATGGAAAATAGTAAATCCTGTATCTATTTAAATGCATGTTGCTAAGTTAACGTTTAAAGTTTTATGGTCCACATTACACATTTTCATTTGATAGAATCAAAAATTTTATTACAAATTATTTAGTAGATATTTAGATAGTATTATTAAACAGTAACAAAATTGTCATATGTGAAAAAAAATAGGGAGGTCAATCGTGGCGCAGAGGTACAAAGTGTGACTACAAGCGTGCCTGGTTGGGGGTTCGATTCCCACTTGAGGAAAATAAATATTTATTTAAATTCATATTTCCATTTCTTCGTTTTGATGTCCAGGCAAAGCGCGGCGTTGAGTTCCGCCACTCAAAACGCAATGCCTCCAAAATTCGGCGGAAAGTGGGGAACGAAATGTCTTTACACTAGGTTCCCTCTACGCCTACCCTGCTGTGCGAGATGCAGCGTGAAGCTGATTTGACTTTAATTTTTGATATAGGGAGATGTAAGCATTGATAGGATATAAATCTATGGTCTTTTTTGTAAAAGATTTAAATGAAATTTTTCGGTGAACTGGTCAGAATCTTAGCTTCAATTGATTTTCAAGATGTACAGCCAAAATAGTCAAACTATATGAAATAATGAAAAGCTGCCCTAACAAAATCTGAAACATCTAATGAGGAACTAAGTACTAGAAATATAATCATAAGCCCAACACTTAGGCTTTTCGGCCATCTCTATCATTTCATCAGCAGCCGGCGTTTACATTTATATAAAACGTTATCACGTCAAAAAAAATATTATCACCGTTACTACGTACAAGTGTTAGTTTGTTTACAAGCTGCCAAGTCTACTATCGATCGTCCAGACGTTAAACTTTGTATGAATTAACCATCAAATAACTTAGAAGAACAATGAAAAAACAAACTCTTCAAACAAAAATCGATGACAATCTGGGCCAAAGACTTTCCAAAAGTTTGCCAGCAAAAAGATTTATATACTTATAAAAAACTGGGCGGGAAAGAAGTTTTCGAAAAACTTTAAATTGCGACCTTGAACTGGGCAACTTTGTTTTGGATTACTATAAGCGAAGTCGGGAAGTTTTTAATAGACCGACGTTGATGTGCCGCTGATTCTTGTTCCTAAAGAAAGTTTGCTATGGCTATGTTTGATCTTGAATAAGTTCTACTTTTAAATGTTGAAACACCACTGCAATTTTATTTGTACTTTACTATTAAAATGTCAAAAGTTACACGATGAAGCAAAATACTTTTACGTCAACGCTCTTTAGAAAAAACACATAGGATAAAGGATACATATAAGGCTCTTAAAATGTCGTTCCGTATCACTTTATTGTCCGTCTGTATGTTTGTCAAGACCATTTATCTCGAGATTGCATGTAAAGCTGAAATTAATATTAAATAGACAGGTCTCCCTCAGAGTATAGTTTCATTTTTTAAGCTTCTAAGTCAACGCAATCAAATTATACGAAAATTTATGCATCGTTTTTGCTGTATATAATAATAATAAAAATGTATAAAGAACTTACAATAGAAATAACGAGAAAAATTCTAAAAATGAAAATTTATAGGTATTTCGTAGAAAAAAAAATAATTTCATACGAAATTAAGTTTATCAACTTTTATAAGTTGTACTTCCCGTTTACCTTAAAATTGGTACAGAAAGGTGGGCGAATATTACTAGCTTTTGATATTTTTTTTCAGTATCGGTAGAATAGAGGAATTTCAGCTTTCTTTTTATATATTCTGATCGGATACAAGTGACCGATAGACTTACCACAAATAACTGATAGCAAATTTATTTAATATTTAATAAATTTTAATTAAACACTAACAGTTTTTTTATTTTAATCTATCCCCAATACACTTAAGACTATTATATATTTGCCTAGTCTCCCCAGATCCGAAATTGAAAGAGTTTTTATACCAAACCGAAAGGAAATGAAAATAACAATAAAAAAAATGCATAAATTTTTAAACTAATTGAATTTTATTAATCTGTGTAACATTGTGTGAAGTGTCCCGAAAACTAATAAATGCTATAATAAAGAGATAACTTATTATCAAGTTTTATATATTTGTTTTACTCTCTCATCATTTATACACTTTTTTTTATTTCATTTCCGCATTTAACATTTTATAAAAGCAAGATATTACATAAATTGGATTGTCAAAAAGATAAACAGACAATCGCTTAATAGGTCCGATTCAAATCAAGCTATTTCCTCGACAAAGGATCTAGCAAAAAGTGCCTTGTAAAACAATATGCCATCAACATTTCCATCTTAAAAGCATTTAAAAAGGCAACGTCGTCAATTGGGACACCGTTTTCTTTATTAACTGTTAACTAGGACCGGGTGTTTATGTAAATTGTTATTGCTTTTTTAAAAAAAAACTCGTTTGACACGTCGCAGGAGAGGTCCTCGTTACTGGAGATCGCCGCTTGCAGAATGGGATTTTGAAGGTAAATAAGTCTTTAAAAGAGGAATAAGTAAATTAGAAGCGACAAGATAGGAATCTCCCCTATTTTTTTCAAAGTCAGGGGAAAAAAAGTCTTTTCGATGGAGTAGTAATGGGCTAACCAAGTATAGATATTCAGTACATTTTTTTTTCAATTTTTATTTTGTGTTTTTTCAATCTCAACTTCAAGTCAATTATTTCTGTGGCTGTAATTATAATTTAAAACACTTAATCAAATGAGATAATTTTTATAATTTTCTCGTATATATCTATCACAACATATTTCTTACTATTCTAAATTGAGAACTATAAATGTTCAATGTGTATATACGTATATTGGTTCAGTATTTATTAGAAAAAAATATAAATATTATTTTATTAGAGTAGTACCTTTTGCCATTTTCAAATATAAATAGCTATATCCACTTATACTTAACATAAAAATCTTAAGGGTGAGTGCGGCGACACTCCTGGCCGGTATCGTAACAGCTGTTGCCAGCGATACCTTCTCATTAAGCTATCCGCCATCTTAAAAAGGCAAGTTACACAATTATATTTTTATACATATTTATACATTCTAACACAATATTACATACTGATCCGAATAATTGAACATGAATTATGATAAAAAAAATATTTTATATATTACATCATTTCGTTAATTTTAAACTAAAAAATCAAATAATAAAAAATATCGAAATTTATAAGTGCTATTTATTCCTTTTGAAAATATTTTATTTACAAACAATTATTATAAACAATCTTGTAACAAAGCTCTCAAAACGGCTTCTTAAAAATATTTCTTTTGTAAAAATCACTCACAAACAAATTTTTCAAACGAATGCCTTATTATGACGCTCGGAATTAGCTTCGTTAGCCGAAGGGCGGCTTGGATGTGACAGACGTCAAAATAGTCTCATTCAAATTCATATTAATCTGTGACGTTCAAATGTCGTGATGAATGTTGCTTATAATGACATTAGACGGCGGGGAATTCTTTTGCAAAATTTTCTTACTGTTCTGTACTTTGTCAGAATATGGTTGATTGACAGTAAATTAATGGTATCATGCAACTGTTTATCTTTATCTGTTTTGAACATGTAGTTTATGTGTTGGTTTATTGTTTTATTATGTACTTTATTTTATTTCATGTAGACATTCTTTCCCATTTCTTATTTTTTACGTTTAATTGCTCATTTTAAATTTAAAACATCTAATGACTACATTAGTAAGTACAAAATAATAAGTTTAAATTTACAAAATCTTTAATTATATCGAAATATTGCCTTACATGTACAAGGCTAGGCTCTACACACTCAAATAATAATACCAGATTTTTGACAGACCTAAGTAATTTGACAAAAGCCTGTTTATATTTTCATATGACACATGGGATTAAATGTAAGGATGCGTACGATTTCACGTCGCTCCGCTGAAGGTAATTTATAAATTACTTCCCGCTTTACAGTTCCCAAGACGAGAGACTTTGCGAAGTCTGAAAATGATCTTACAAAGTATAGGCTGCAGGAGGTCGCCTCGGGGCTTCGAGGCGTGCTATGTCGATAGAGTTTAAGAGCTATGCAAATGTTATGGACAACAAAAAAGTTAATGTCAATGATAAGTGCGGGCCCGGGGGAGCGATCAGCGCCAGCGCCGCACCAATGCCAGTCGGATTTTGTATAATCTTCTTTAATTTTCTTTCTCCTTTCACAGTGTTTTATGAGTCAATTTCCCTTTCTTTTTTTTATCACGCAATAATCGTATAAATAAAATAGAGAAGTCCCTTTTAGTAGTAATAAATAAGTATTACTAAATTGTTACCTTATTCTATGGAATAAGGTTACTATGGTAAGATAAACATTGTTAAAAGAAAAAAAATCTGAATGGCCATTATATCAAACCCAACCTATTTTGTATAGCACTTGTTTGACAAATTGAAGCTTCCATTTTACATCTGTTCGTACTCAAGAGGCGCAAAATAACTTTAAAAAGAGCTCGAGCAGAGTACCTACCTATGAGGAATTAGGAAGAGGTCTAGAGGGGACCGATCCTATTAAAACTGCTCGCAGGTGACTATCTGCGGGTTAGTGGCGAGCCAAAATACCGCCGAAATACGTCAAGCCTGTTAGGTTTGAATTTGTTGCGTAAATTCTACTATCATAGCCTAATGAGAGTTAATGGAGGGCGTCTCGATGGAGTAAGGAAAAGTAAACAAAGAATCTAAAAGAAAATATTTTTACAGTACGTATATAGGTTTTGTCTTGGTTACGAAACTATTCGTTTGAATTTAATTTACTCATTAAAAATCAAAGTATTATTCTAGTCATGAATTGCTAAGTTTATCGAGTTTTACTATTTGCCCTTAACTATATATGAATGAAAGAAGATGTTTTACACTTTTTTACTCGTTAATATTAAATTAACTAAAACTTTGAATATAACACGAACATAAAGTGTAACAAAACCATTACACCACTTATGAGAGCGTCTATCGATCCCACCGCGTCTTACATATCTAATCTTTAGACGTAGGTGAAGTTTTACATGCAAATGAATTAATTCTTCTCGTCGGAGTGCTGGTGCATCGGCGATGCCTCGTTGCATTTATAATGTGAGTTCATTACCTAGGTCTCAGCGAATCTACGAGCTCCCGTAATGGGTTTGGAAGAACGTTCGCTTCAATTATGAGCGGGATATTAAATCGGTACTATCGACGCTTCCTCGAACACAATCATGAAATGATAATAGGTTTTATATTTAAATACATTAATGTTCTAAATCGTTATAATTGATTTATTTGTTATTTGTTAACAAAATAAATATATAAGGAAAATTCTATCTTTTAAAATCTACACAAGGAATGGAGAAAAGTTGACGAAATTTCCTTTTTTTTATGAAAAAAGGTTTAATTTCACTCCGTGTTAAACGCTTTAAGATGCCAGATCTTTGCCGCTTAAAAATGGTTTTAGGGTACACTTTTAAAAAATTTACAGGATATTTGAGTTAACACGTTTTCCTTGAGGCATTGAAAGCGTGTGCATTTTTAATTTTTATACCCACCCGTCGGATGACGCTATGAATTTTTACTGAAGAGCCCTTTCTATCTTATTAGCGAGTGAGTTAATTGAGAAGCGCTGCTACTAGTTGTTTATAAATATATAATATGGTTATGTGCTGTTTCATCTACTACAAAAATGTGTTTTTGTTGTCCATTTTGTTTTCATATATTACTATCCATTTTAATTTTTTTATTTAAATCAAAACATAAAATATTGAGATGAGCATCATTTAATTTTTTTATAAAAGTTAAAGGTGTTGTTCTGTTCTACTAAGGCAATGAATGTGTATTGAAATCCTACGTTTGTAAATATGTATGTAATATTTTTTTGTAATAGAGGTATGGGAAATGGGAATATCATAATATTGATTTGTCCAGTATTGGAGTCTTATATTTTCAGTAGTGGACAAGTTAATGATAAAGCCAGAAGCAGAATCTCCTTCGATGACACAATCCTCAATGCATGTAACCTAAAGAATGTCAAGAGTTCTACTAATTTATTTTTATTATAGTTTAGAGAGTAAGGTATGTATAGATCTTAATGTCTCCCTCGTTTAATACACAAGATTGGTAAACATAACAAAATCTTTTAAAATTATGAGAAATTCGACACCAAAACAATTTGCATAAGAAACCTAGTGAACCATAACTCTGATCTTACCTTTCCAACATTTTCAAAACATTTCGGTTTGCGTCGCGGGACACAACTCCGCACTTAACCTAAACTCCATACATTATTATTAATATAGTATAAACTTTCTTCTAAGAGATAAAATCTCAAGTCACAGCTAATAAAAGCTAAACCCATTCGATATGTTTATCGCCTACATGATTTAGCGCGGGTCCCATTTCACGGTGTTCCGCAGCGATCTCCAAATTGAATTGATATGTTTCCGCCGGCATTTTTAGACCTTATCGTGTCTGCGTATGATATGAGCGCCAAAGTGAGTGGAAAACTGCGTGTACAGATAGCAATATTGCATTTTTTTTTAAATTATTATTTTATTTATATTTATTTTTTTGGAGCCAGTTGTTGTTATGTTTATTTATGCATAAAATTTATACAAACAATAAATTAATTTTATGCACAACATTTTAAGGTTAATTTGAAGTTTAATTTTAAGTTAAACACGTAATTTAAACTTGATAATAATATAATAGCTGTATGTGTGTAGTTTTATTAAAAAAAACAAAACGAACATTAGAAGTTATGTAAAAAGTAGAATAAGATTTTAGCTTACACTTGTATTAAACGATAAATATATATTATTTCTTTTTAAGTTTTTTTATTGAATATTTTTGATAAACAATAGGTAATGTTATTTATAAATGCTCCGTAATAATCCTGTATAATCTAAATATATATATATATATATATATATATATATATATTTATATATATTTATTTCTTAACACTAGGTCCCTCTGCCTACCCTGCTGTGTGCAGGATACAGCGTGAAGC
>DWAO01006378.1:0-10964 GCA_018230605.1 Heliconius congener
GCTGTCTTAAATCTTAAAGTTAGTTTAATTGGTACCGCAATTATTGGTTTGCAAAGCCGATTAATACTTCATAATGGTTCTTTTTTATGATAATTTTATTCCATATCGGTACGGATATTATTTGCTACGTATTGTCGAGTTATAAGGCTGTCGTGGCGCAGTGGCAAAAGCGTGCGACTGTAAACGCGACGGTTGTGGTTTCGGTTCCGACTTCGTTAAATTTATTATTATTCTGATCCAAAAATCACCGAAATGTGCGGAACAGAGCGTCTTAACACTATGTTCCCTCTGCCTATCCTGCTGTTTGCGGAATACAGCGTGAAGCGCGTTAAATTACGGAGATGTAGAATGGTACCAAAATTAATTGTTTCTAACGTATTTAGTTTCATTTATATATACAAATTGTTTTTAAAATATTTAAAAGCTCCCATCTTATCTTTATTTTAAACCACTGAACAATTTCAAAGTAACGACTTCACCTCATAATAAAAGAGATATAATACTTTGTGATTTTCTGCGAAAAATGTAGATATAAATAGGTAGTGGAAATATGCTTTATTTTAACGTTATTTTGTAGACAAGCAAAATAAATATAGTATTAAAGCTTCGTGTGTTATGAATTTATGTTTTATTTATATAGCCATAATATGAAGTCATGACAGTACACACAAAGAAGAACCTGAGGATCGGATAAATTAAAATAACTTTGTAATTTTTACCGAATTGTTGATATTTTAAATGTATATTTTTCTAAATATTATTCAATTCAATTAATAGAATTAATTACAATAATAATAAGGGTCCGCCTGTCCGTTGAGACCGTCATGGTGCAATGGTACAAACATACGACTGTAAATGCGACGGTTGTGGGTTCGATACTAATTTTCATTTCTTTACTCTGGCAATGAGGCAAAGGGTTTAAGTTCTGCCACTCAAGACAGAATGCCTAAAGAATTAATTAATTAGTGTCTTAATAGGTAAGAGTCTTAACACTCGGTTCCCGAGTTATTTTTGCCTTTTCTGCTGTGTGCGGGATACTGCGTAAAAATTAAAAAAAAAAACTAAAAGGGATGATCTTGTTGATTTATTAAGATCCAAGCAAAATGGGACAAAGTCTGACGTGTAACGCGATGGTAATGGGTTCAATTTTCACTCGGGGGAATGAAAAACATAAAATTTTCATTATGAATACAATTTTCATTTTCCTCCTCTGGTATTTCAAAGTATGATGTTCACCTTCGCCATTTCTGCACTTCGATTTTTTTCTCTAAGATTTGAGATATTGTATGTCTCTCTTCTTCTATCTCTATAAAAAATAGAAAGGAGTGTCTAGACACCACGCTCTCTCTGTTGACCCTGGTATATGAAGGCTATAGCATAAAGCTGAAAAAAAAACCATTTAAACCAAAAAGTTTTATTGTTATTCTACAAATTTCTATTGCACAAACTATTTTAAGTACATTGTATAGTGAAGTTCCATTTGTTCGAAGTTTACTAAGCTACGTTCAACTAATGGAGAACTTATACACTTCCCAGAGCTTAATCTCACAAAGCACTAGGAAATTTCCTATATAAGACAGAAACATGTGATATATCGTAATATTTAGTGATTTTAAAGTGACATTTTTATGAGCAGTAAAAATAAATCGAGCTGAAACGAGAGCGTTTACAGCTTGAGACGCCATTATCGATTTGTACATTTCAAATATCTAATATCTACCTTTTAAAAATAACTTAGTTTTTTATACTAAATCACATTTTTTTTTTCATTTTTAATGTAAAATATCTATTTAATTTATGGAACGAATGGAAAGCGGACCAAAAATATATTATTAGTAAGAAAAAAAAATATAATAGTTTTTTTGTTTGTGGCAAAATATTAGAAAATCAATCGAAAACTACTTACACAATAAATACTTATTTTATGTTTAAACTTTAAATTTGGAAATCCAATCGTTAGTATTATCAACTAGTATTATATCAAAATTACATATTGTATGTCAAAAACAGAAGGAATATGAACATGTGAAATAACAGTAAAAATTTAGATAACAAAGACTACAACAATACAGATAGCGAAAGCCATACTCTTTATGATACATTAGACGGACTACCGGTTTCCCTCAAGTCTATTTCCTGTACGTAATTTTTATAGCCCATATTTCTTTATCTCCTCCCAATACAGATACCCTCCGAGTAAAAAGGGTGCTCGTAAAAATTTTGTGCTCGAATTTAATGGTACAATGTTGAAAATAATAAAGGAAATGTATTGTAAATTAGATTTTAATTTGGAAATTATTTTTTATATGTAAAACTCAATCTCTTATTAACCACATTGCATTTATTCACGTTTTTTGTACGAAACATGTTTTGTTATAGCAAATTATGAAAAAATATATATGCACACATATAAATATAAAAATTATTTGATTAGTGGCGAATGAATATAGTATTTTTTATCTCGTGCCAATAAACACGTTCTCTTACTGCAACGTAATAGTTAACATAAATATGTTTATTGTAAGAAATGATCAATCAGCTTTCAAGGTTTCCTCATCGAAGTATTTTTTTAGATTAAAAATAGGAACAGATTTTTTTAGATTGTATGGATTCATTCTTTTGTTTTTTTCGTAGATCACCATTATTTATTTCTAAGGTCAGATTAATTAAAAAAATATTATATTTGCTCAAAATGCAAAAAGAACGGAACAAAAAGCAATGTAATTCCATTAAATTATACGATCTTCATTTCCGTTTCAAAGCCTTATGTAATAGCATTTAGCAACAGAAGTTTCAGAAATACCAATTCTGCTTATAGAAAGGGTTGTCCTAATCCTTTTTGGTTATTACAAGCCTCATATACATATACAAAGTATGGAATTATGAGTTTAGTTAGCTTTGAAATAACTTACTTATACTGCGTGAAATTAATATATGACAATAAAGTCGACCGGACCTAAATATAACATACACATACAGCTGGAGGCACTAAGTGTTAAGTGGCGAAACTTAACGCCGCACTCTGCCTCGTAAACCAGCAAGGAAATGAAAGCATTAAAGATTTCATTTCGAATCGAACCCACAACCCATCGCGTTTATAGCCGACCGCTTGTGCCCCCACGCTACGACGGGTCTAACACATCATGTACAATAATGATCAAGTTCTAACTGAATTCGATTATTAAAACTAAATTATTAAATTATTACCCATTATTATATCAATTAATTGATCGAAGTATTTAGCCTAAAATACAAAGCCATTTTTGAAAAAAAAACTTTTTTATTAGCTTTACTTAATAGGATATCCTGTAATATATTCTTAATTAATCATAATAGGAATATAAATTTTTATAAGTATATTAATCACTTCATATTGAGGCCATCGTCGTAGAACATAAGGGCAATGGTAAATGCGACGCGCGTTAGTGGGTTCTATTCCGCAGGGAATTAATTATTTTAACTTTACCGCTATGGTAGACAAAGTGCGGCGTTAAGATACGACATTCAAAACGTAATGATTCGTTTTCGAGTGAGAAGTAGACGTTAGAGGCACATAAGCCTGCACGTGCGGGAAACTGCGTGAAGCTGAAAAAAAAAAAATAGAAGGTTTTTTTATTATTAAAATGTGTAAATTTTATATTAACAATATGTTTGTTAAAAACATGCAACAAGCGTCTATCCAAACAAAGACAATTCAGTAGGTTACGTAGCATCCATAATTTATTCGAAGCAATCCGTTTACTTGAGAGAAGGGTAATATTTAAAAGGAAACATTCATATTGAAAATGTGAACCGTCTTCATAATTGGCGGTGAAACGTTTTCATTACAAGGTCTTTGATTAAATACCTGTCTTATGACGTTTTAATAACGCTTTTACTCGAAAGGAAGTGGAGAATTGATTCCACTGAGATTTATGATGCATACTTATTTATCAAAATATTATTAAAATATCAAAATTAATGATAAAAAAATTGGATCAACTATTAATATATATTGTTACTAAAATCCTTTATTAAATTTTTAAATTTGTTTTATTTTGTTTCAGATAAACATGTACAAATTAAAACTTTGCCTTGTGGCACTATTCGGCGTGGCGTTAGGACAGTTTTTGAACTTACAGACCTCCCCCGACCAGACATTTTTACGGCAAATTACTCCCGCTAACTATCCTAGTGGTATTTTCCCGGCTCAAAGGCTACCTGTCAATGGACTTGGGTAAGCTATGTGTTTTTTTTCAGCTTCCCGCTGTATCCTGAATTTAGCAGGATATGCAAAGGGACCTTAGTGTTAAGACAGCTTCCCACTTTCAGCTGAATTCTGGAGGCATAGCGTGTTGAGTGGCAGAACTCAACGCAGCGCTTTGTCTCAACACCAGAGCGAAGAAATTAAAATAGTAAATATTTCGTTTACTCTAGTGGGAATCGAACCCACACACGCTTGTACCCCTGCGCCATGACTGATCTGGTAAGTTATGCAATGATGTTTTATTTTTAACTAACGTGTGTTGCATAATTTCGAATTTTTAAATAAGGTGATAAAAAATTGACTGTCACTACTCTTAGTCACTCAGAATAATATGTTGCCTCTCATATCTTTAAAATTTTTTATAATACCCCCTTTTTTATTTTTCCGGATCATTCTCTTTGTGCGAAGACGTAACATGTTGTCGAACACAGGTCGAACAGAACTGTATTCTTTTTATCACTTTTAGATTTTATACCTATAAACATCGCGTTCTATCAGATATTTTATTTATTATCATTTATATTAAGTATCTCAACAATATTTATTTTTAATTTTAAAAAGTAAAAATAAATATTGTTATTTCTAAATCAAATAAAAAATGTATTATTATATTTACACACATACATACAAGATTTTTTTTCTTATTGTGATCCTTATTTCCGAGTCCCACTCAAATGATAACTTCTTGTATCATTTCATTGTAAAGTTGTCATTAAATTTGCTTGTAAATGGATCCATTCCAGCTAATGCTTTTTGTGTTTAGAAGAGATTTAGTTGAGAAACGTAACTAATATTGCCTATATTAATTTAAATATATTAGAAACGAACGAAATTGTCAATAAACATAAGATAGAGAATTGCTTTTTTTACTTTAAAACACAATTATTAAACAGTATCCACTTGTTTGTATATTTTTGTTTATATTTATTTCACAATCTTGGATACGATTACTTGGATATATATACGAGGTATACATTTTCTTTTCTTATTTTTATGGCAGTTTTGTTCGTAAAATCACTGTTGGTTTTTAATATGCACAAATTCTATTGTATATAATACTAGTAGAGTAGATAAATGTCGCATGATGCTAATTTTGCACCAATTATGTTAACAGCTACGTGAAGGCGATGGATGTAGAGGAACTCGCTGCAAAATTCAAAACAAGGTTATTTTTATCAAAATTTTATTAATCATATTGTTACGATTGGCTTTACGAAATTGCTAGTAAATTTAATACTATACGTGTTACTTCTGATTATTTTTACATTCTATGACATAGCTTACTTCGATTTTACTTTGTTATGTGAGCGAAAATTTTCAAAGAAGCATTACGATGTGACAAAATTGGTTTATTGTGTCACGTGATTTGTACACGAGTTCAAGTATTGAAACGTTGGTGTCTTGTTACCTTTTGAAGGAAAAAAACGACCTATATACAATACAGTGTAGTGTATATAGCTTTTTTTATGTATAATAAAAATAATCATCAACAACCCTAGCCTGCAAGGCTAAATCTATTAGAAAATTATGTTTTTCGAGGCCAGTTGCGCAGTAGCACTAGCATGCGACTGTAAACATTGTGGGTGCGATTCCCACTCGAGGATATGAAAAATTTAATATTTTCTTTTCTTCATTTATTAAAAACGCAATATCTCCAGAGTTTGGCGGAGAGTGGGGAACGGAAGTGTCTTAGGCCTAGGTTCCCAGATCCCATTTGCTTAACCCGCTTTGTGCGGGATGTGATGTGAAATTTAAAAAAAAAGTAAATTATGTACCTATGATATAAAATGTATAATAGCATGTGTTTAATGTATATATGTATATTGTAAGTAAATAATAGATAACCTGAATATTGTGAAGTTTAGTAATTAATGTGTTTTTGCATATCCTAATAAATGTGTAGATTGTATATTAAAGTAGATAAAACCTCTTTTATATTAATTTAAGAAATATTTGTCAACTTATTTAATCATAGGTAATTCAAAAAAGTTAAATTATTATTTAGAAGAATTTTTATAAGAATGCCTATAAAATCGACTGGTTGTGGGTTCGGTCCCCACTCATTAATATATATTTATTTACATTTTTGAATGAAATATTTCCCTCCGCCTACTCTGCTGTTTGCGGAATACAGCGTGAAGCTGATTTAATTTAATGATTTTATTATTTAAGTTATAAAAACTCTTGAATTTTACTAATCTAAGCACCTTTTCAATATTGATTTTAAGAAATTGATTCAATAGAATTATTTTTATATATTAAACTAAATGGCTTTTTAATTCTAATTCTCCTTCTTTAATTCTTTTATAATTTTAGTTTTAGCAACCCTCCACCACCTGTTGGGTCTGGGCAGGATCCAGCAACACAATCATGTGGTATTGCACCGTCTTTTTGTGTCAAATCCAAATATCGAACAATAGATGGTTCGTGTAATAACCTACTTAGACCTACATGGGGTAACCCACAGACCCCTTATGGACGATTGGTCGCGTATAAGTATGGAGATGGTATGTTAAAGTAACCAATTTAGTAAAATAGCAAATAATTCGATTAATATAATATATTAAGGTAAACCTAATATCACTACTTACATTAGAATTTTCTGAAATAAATCAAGGAATCCTTTTTTAATGCTCCTCTACCCTCCCAATGATGACTCCCAAAGTTACGCTTTCTAGGCCCAGCAAAAAGTAGTAGTTTCGGCTATATGGTGTCGGTCCTTTAAAAAATCTATAAAAGAATCGACGAGTAATAAACAGTCGCAATTGTTGGAGGCTCATAAAATATTTTATGACAATTCTTTATCAAAAATAAATTTGATTTCAAAGTAAAAATTCTGATTAAATACATAATTCGCTACTTCTTCGTGCAGATGGCTACTCTAATTCATTGAAAATGGTCACATGTCCGTAATCGGGTAGAGGCAAAATTATTGTTATCACTGTCCATATCTTATCATATAATATTTTATAGTTAGCTTATTATTCTGTAGAACGGACTATGTAACGAAATTGATTGACTGTCCTAGTGTTAAGACACTCCGCTCCCCACTTTTCACCAAATTCTGGAGTGATTTGAGTGACGGAAATCAACGCCGCGCTTTGCCTCATCACCAGAGCGAAGCAATGACAATATTAAATATTTCATTTCCTCGAGTGGCATTCGAATCCATAACCTGTAGCGTTTACAGTTACACTTTGTGCCCATGCGCAAGCAAAAATTGACTTCAGTCTCGGTCGTATGTAGGTCTTGTAAATGAAATACGATAATACATCAAACATACAAGTTATTGAAAGTCTATTATTAGGTACAGTTTTTTATTTTTTCTTAAAGTAAATGCAATGAATAAATATTTGTGACCTGGTCCGAAATATCAAGGTAAAAATAAAACAATAAAGATATTTTTTATTTTAGGTGTCAGTCAGTTTCCACGATCTGTTTCTGGTAATGAGCTTCCAAACGCTAGGACTGTCAGCAACTTTTTGTTCCCCGATAAGAACTTAATTGACCCTGTTTGGAACCTAAATGCCCAGCAGTGGGGTCAAATTATAACGCACGACATGTCACTTACCGCCGGTGTAGCGCAAAGTCGTAAGTATATCTTTTTAGTTTTAAAATAATTGTAGTTATAATCAAAATAACTGATTTTCTTTCCTGGTTTCTGTATGCAGATGATGTTAAGAAAATTATATTATAATCCCTAATTATAATTTATATTTAAATATGCTTTATATATAAATAATGTAATGCATATTTGCATATGCATTTGTTATATATATAAAGTAAAAAAAATATATTATAATTATTGATATATATAGTTGTTACCTTAACATACTTCAGTATGTTTTACGGATACCGTTTTTTTAGATAACTAATAAGAAATAAGGTCAAAAAAACTTACCTTTTTTTTGCATATATGTATTATATGCAAATGTATGCATATGTAGTTGATAATAAACATATTATATGCATATTTTATATGATAAAAAAAAAATATTTATTAAATTTACCACCACTTTAAAGATAAATGCAACACAGTGTTTTAAATTATTTTTTTTATATTTTCATTGAAATAAGAAGATAAGAAACATGGAAATACAATTTATATAAATAGATAAATACGTCTTGTAAATAGTGCTTATTCATAAATTATTTTGTAAATGTCACACGATAAGAACAAACATGCGTCTTTAGGATAATAACATATATTTGAATATGCATGTATTTTAATATAAGCATTAAATTCCTTATCATAGACTATGGATGATGTTTAAAATTAATATTAAAATAAAATATAGGTTCTTTAGGTAGGCAAAGGGAACATAGTGTTAAGATACTTCGTTCCTATTAAGACACTCCCGTTCCCCACTTTCTGCAAATTTTTCGAGGCCTGTTAAGCTGCGAGACTCAATCTCGCGTTTTGCCTCGTTACCAGAGCGAGAAAAAGAGAATATTGAATGTTTCGTTCCCCCGATTAGGAGTCGAATATACCTGCAGCGTTTACAATCGCACGCTTAAGCCCCTGCGCCACGACGGCCTCATAAAAATTTAGTTCATACTATAATATTCAGTTTCTATTACAGGTTCAGGTGTATATTTTTAACGAGATAGATGATCTAAATTGTGATAGTATCTGGTATACGTTCGTATCGACTAACGTTATTAGTTTAAATTGTTTTTTGTGTAATTGTCTAAATGTTTGTTTTTTCATTTATCATATACAGTTAATATTCATAATCACTTATAAAAATATTTTAGCTATATAAGAATAAAGAACTGAAAGATTTGTTTTTATTATAAGTATATATTATCATTATAAGAATCATCATGTTTCGGAAAGCGATCTTGTTGTATCTCAAGAAAGCCTTCTCTCAAGATACGACAAATCGTTTTTAATTAAAAACTTTCATTAAACTTAACTTAAAATATTTTAAATTAAAAATTTCATATTAAATTGTTCAAATCGAGCGAATCATTTATTCAGTCTCTTACCACAAGACCTTAATTATAACAATAAGATTTTATATAAATGTATCTAAAAAATAATTTTCGTTTACCTCTATGTTTTAGTCGTTTGTGTGTGGAGTGTAGCTTAAGCTTTATAATATCGTGGGAACGTTCTTGGTTGCTTACGTTGGTTTTATACAATTTCTTTAATAATTTTTATTAATAATAACATATTTATATATTATAAATTAACAGATAAAGATCCATTAACTTGTTGTGATGACAACGGTCAGCTATCTGCGGATGCGCATACAAATCCCATGTGTGCCCCCATTATAGTACCGCCCAACGACCCCGTTCACTCCCAAGTCGGTACTCAGTGTATGAATTTTGTAAGAACTGGCACTACCAGAGATAGAGGATGTACGTCGCCGTATGCGCCTGCTGAACCTGTAAGTTTTTGTTTTATTTTTTTGATACTTATTTTTTTTATATAGTAAATTAAATGTTAACTAAATAGCCTTACTCGTAGACTTTTTTAAATATCAAGATGTATTATTGCAAGGTGTAAATTAGAAATATTTTTTACATTAAAAAAATGTTATTCCACACTTAAAATAATAATTTATACGTAGAAAATGTATCAAAATTATAACATAGCGGATTTGAACGCGCGCCTTTTGGAAACTACGTTCTCATCGGGTTACGCTATACTTATATGCTAGTTGCAATTTAATTTTTTTGCTAAAAACTTCTTATTTCCGCCGAATTTTCGAGATAACGTCGCGCTTATTTTGATAGCAGTGCGTAGATGTGATAATATTAAAATAAATAATAACTCGTTCTATCGAGTGAGAATCCAACCCAAAACCTGCCGCGTTTACAATGGCAAGCACATGCGTATTACTGTGTGTGTATGTGTGTGAATAAATATACTTATAGGATAGTAATTTTCATGAGTAATATAAAATTGAAATGCAGTAAATTGTAAATGTATGTATGTATGATGGATGGGATGCCAGACATCTAGCACTTGCGGTATCGCTTTAGGTATATATACAAAACTGACACAGATTTATGGTATCGCAATTTTAGTCAATAAATTATATCGAAAATTTCTAAAACGGCAAACTTCTTGAGGCCGTCGTGACGCTAATATATTCAATATTTATATTGTATTTGATAGAACGCTTTGATTTTTTTTATCAGCTTCACGCTGTATCCCGCACACAGCTGGGTGGGTAAAAGGAACTTAGAGTTAAGACATTGCGTTCCCCATTTTCCGCCGAATTATGCCTAGACATCAGGCCGAATAAATGAAAATATTATATAAATTGAAGCCACAACCAGTCGCGTTTACAGTCCTATATTGGTGCCCTGCGCCACGACTGGCCTCAAACGCTTGTATTATGATTGACAATGGACATAACTAATAAATAACTTTTATGTAATTATATTCTTTACATTTCAATGCATGCAGTTTAAAATCAAATTTCTAAGCAACCTTTGTATGTCCGAGTATGTATATATTACAAAACATTTTTTTCTTATTAAAATATCAAGTAATTTACTTATCTTTTAATATCTTAAATACCTTATTGAGGCCAGGTACACACTTGTGCACCTACACCACGATTGGAAATATATACAAAATAAAAATCAGCTTCACGCTGTTTCCCGCACACAGCATGGTAGGCAGAGAGAACCTAGTATTCTGGAGGCATTGCGTGATAAGTGGCAGAACTCAACGCCGCGCTTTGCCTCGACACCA
>DWAO01006379.1:0-10963 GCA_018230605.1 Heliconius congener
TTTAAGTAAATATTTCATCTCCTCGAGTGGGGATCGAACCCACAAACAGTCGGTTCTACAGTCACACTTCGTGCCGCTGCGCCACGACCGGCCTCAAGATATATGAGAGAGAGAGAGAGATTAATTTTTCATTAATATCGATACTCTTGAGGAAGTTGTTTCTATATACGCATTTATATTTTTATGTCATGTTAGTTTGTTAGTTCGTTTATTCATAGAGTAAGTACCTAACTTTTTGCTACTGAACTACTCGTATAAGCTTCGTGTTTCAAATCATGATGACGCTATATATGAATAGGGGTAATACCTATAAGGTAGGTAAATGGTAAATATATCATTCTGCAGTGATTGCCAATTGGCGGTATTGTAAACACAATGTACTGCTGCTGTAACTGCTTTTTATGAAGTTAGCTTAGAAATAGAAAAAGAGTTAATATTTAATATTGATTCAATCATTATCGCCTGTACCGAAAAAAACATTTATTTTTAAATATTAAACTCAGAATTTCTAGCATCTCTTGAAAATTTTATAAATTTTATATATATTTAGTAAAAATAGTACAAGTTGACCGTTACTTGTGAGTACATTGATATCAATAAGAAATATTACGAATTAAAAAAATAATAAAAACTAAAATTATTTAATTTATTAATTACTATTTTATTGTACGTATATAATGTTTATCACAACAGGTGTATTTGGTGAGCCAGTTACTGCTTGTTGGCGGCCTCGTGCAGCTTCTTCTGCACCTGCTCGGCCTGCTTCACGAAGTCGTCGTAGGCCTGCTTGATCTGGGGAGCTACCTTTTGGTTGGTCTGCTCAATGTTAGCTGCCACTTCTTTGGCTAGCTTCTGAGTTTCCTGTGAATAACATGTATTTTTATAAATGTTTTGCAAAAAAAGTGATGCTTGACTTGTTAGTGAATGACATGAGGTTAGTATTACCTCGACGGTATTCTTGACGGCCGCGTGCAGCTTGTCGCGCAGCTGCTGCGCCTGCTGCTCCACCTCGGGGTGAGCTTGACGCAGCTCCTCCGCCGTGCGCTGGAGGGAAGCGCGCGACTGCTCCAGGGCCTCCTTCGCCTTGCCGTTGGCGTCGCTCAGCTGTGCCAATTATTATATATTATATTATTATGTTAGAAGGTCTCAATCTCTACATCAATTGAACGGAATTAGTAACCTATACTCGTACATACATAATTGTTATATGATGCAGAAATAATTCAATTATTAAATAACATAAGTAATCAATGCTAAAGTTTGAAGTTTTGATAATACTAAATCAAATAAAATATCAGTTTCACGCGGTATCCTGCATATAGCAGGGTAGGCAGAAGCAACCTAGCGTTAACTTTTTCTTACATTCCGCCGATTTTTTTCGACGTATTATGTATTGAGTGGCAGAATTTAACGCCGGGCGTCTTATGGTGGTGCCAGCATGGCAAACCGCCCGGCAAAACGAAGGAATGAAAATGTTAATAAATAATAATTAATTCCCCCGAATGGGGATCGAATGCACAACCGTCGCGTTACATCCACATCCTTGTATCCCAGCACCACGATGGCCTCTTTGATAATACTATATTACATATTAATATCTAATTGTGTACGTAAGTAGACCCCCGGGTCATAATAATATGAATTTATCAATAAAATACTCGAGAAAAGTAGATAGCATTACAAAAACAAGGTTAAATGAAGAGCACTCACCGCGCTTTGCAGGCTGTTGGAGAGAGCGGATAGCTGCTGCAGTACTGAGTCCGAGCCCTCCTTCAGCGCCTTGCTGAAGTCTTGCGAGTTCTTGGAGCTGCTGAGGGCATTGAACTGTTCCGAGACGATCTTCTGGAACTCGGACGCGTGCTTCTCCAGGTCTTGCAACACCGACGGTGCCTCGCGACGAACTTGTCTTGCTGTTGCCTGATGATAATGCAATTCTTAGTTTCATTCAAAGCAATATTGAGCGTCATTGAAACTACTCACAATTCATAAAAAAATATCTAATTAAAAATGAAATATTAGTAAGAAGTAATGAAAATTTAGAAATAACTTACCAGAGCCAGGCAGGCGAAGAGGAGTACGATGAATTTGGCCATTTTAAGATGGATAATGCGAGGAGCTGTTGAGAACTGGAGAACACGGAGCAGTATGCTAGGTCCGGGAGCAGCAACAGTATATAAAGCGCTAGGCCGAGGGGCGTGCGCGGCGCGGGGGGTGGTGTGAGGTCCGATAGTGCGACTCTCAGAGAAATTTTCCTGCACACCGTAAACACAGTCGCCCTGTGCCCTGTTTACAAAGTACAAACTACAGTCATTAGGCAACGAGCAGTAATCATGTAACGACCCACCGTCTGTGGAGATGCCGCGACCCTGGGTGGCCCTCCGTCCTCCACGAGGTCAATGTGGCAGTGAATCAGTAACTCTTAGCGAAGATTGCTAAGAGTTACTGATTCACTGCCACATTGACCTGCGCAGAGTGCGTTGTTTTGATCGCCTAAAATTGCATTTAGTGCAAGGAAGCTATTATGTATGTATGTATGTATTATAGGTATTTTGGTTTGAATAGTATTTTTTTTTAATTTGGCAACAAAAGAACACCTCGTGTAGGTAGTTTCATTATATTACACGTGATTATGTGAAATACCTATAATCTAATAATTCAAAGCCGCAGTGACTTGACGTAAAGTGAAGAGTGAGATTCATACTCGTACTTATTTTGCGAGAAGGTATAAAAATTTTACTTTTTTTTCTCACGGATTGCGATACAGGACATTATAGAAACATGCACAATTGCCGAATTTCATATTAATAAATATTAAAATAAAAAATTTGATTTAGCGTTATATTGTAAAAATTTCGGGTGCTTGAACTGCGCGAGATAAAGAGGTCAATGGTGAATGTCAAGGATTGCGATATGTCCCGAATACGACGATAACCACAAATGTATCTGATGACACACATCGCCTTGTGATAAAACAACACCCTCTCGTATATAGGAGGATGGAGGAGGATAACACACACGTATATAGGAGGATGCACAGTAGAAAAGATATTTTCTTAAAAAGTATAACGCTGTACGCTTCACGCTGTATCCCGCACACAGCCAGGTAGGCAAAGGGAACATAGTGATAAGACGCTCCGTTCCCCATTTTCCGCCGAATTTTTCGAGGCATTGCATGTTAAGTGGTGGAACTCAACGCAGGGCTTTTGCTTTCGTGCCAGAGCGAAGAAATGAAAATATTAAGAAATAATAATTCATTCCCCCGAGTGGGGATCGAACCCACATCCGACGCGTTTCAGTCACATCTTTGTACCCCTGGGTCACGATAGCCTTAATGGTAAATATATTTTTAAATATTTTTTTATTATTGTTATTGGAACATATTTTTTATACTGTAGTAAACCATCGATATAATTTCAAAATATTGGATGGAGTGAGCTGGAGTGCGACTGAAGGTACAAAAATTTAATCTTTCAAAATAACCAACCAAATCAATACTAGTTATATAATTGTTCTTCTCTTATTGAAATTCGAAAACAAACAGTCGCATTCAAACATTTGACAAAATAACTTGTTAAATGTTCAGTATTGTGAAAGTTTCTAGTTTACTAAAATATTGTATTCATTTTAGTTTATTTATATTTACTATGAGGCGCCCATCTCGATAATACCAACAGCAGCTCGTTATCAATGAAGATAAAGTCCACTACAGATGGACGGTGTGAGGCACTAATGATCCCTTGTTGTGACTTGGTACACATGCTAATTAATAGACAAACATTTGTTTTTGTTAATAAGGAGTAATAAATATCTCTGTTTCAAATTTGTTATTTTAAGTTATTTTTTGTATATGATGTAACTAGTGAAAGCTTACAATACAAGATTCCGTCAGGAGGGCAGGCACTAGTCGGAGGGCCAGTGAGAGCTGGTGTTGGCCAGAGAGTACAGGCGGCAGGTGTCTCTCGCGAGGAGGAGAGGATCAGAACTAACTCAGCGTCGACGCCGGCTTCCTCATTATGCGCCGCACTCACGCGCCAGGGCTGGCACCCTGACCTGCTCTCTGCTACATAATTTCTTAAAATATATACATTACATTTTTATACGCCTTTTGAATATAAATAATCTGAACATCAACGTCTCGTAAATTAATAAAAAATAATTACTAAATCTTTATAAAATTAACGTACAAGGCCAACAATAACTATTTACATATACGAGAGAACCAATTGACGCGTATAATGATACGCGCTGTCGTTGCCATAGCAACTTGGTTCGCCAATTTTAACAAAGTTTTCCCTAGTAATTATTACAGTTTAATTATATTTTTTACCAAAAAAAAAACAAACAATTTCAGCCGAATAATTAGAACCTAACTAAACTATCTTAGAACTGTATTCTTTCCATCGGTTCCCCCAGTCAAGGGTTCTGAAAAAACAAACATAAAGACAGTAATAATAAATAAAAAATACAGTCGAATTGATCCTTTTGTTAAAGAAATAGGTTAAAAAGTGTAAATATTGTCAAATGCATGGTAGTGTGTGTAATGTGTTATTTATTGATCTAATGTACTTTATCAGCATTATTATTACAAAATATTAACGTGCTGCACTTCTCCCCCGTCCGCGCAATTTTCGTAATAACGGGTCCAAAGGTTTTCCTTCACGTATTAATATACATAAAACTATATCTAATACTTTTTAAATACACGTAAATAAGCGAAATAGTGGAAACGACAAATAAATATTTTAATGTGTTTTTGCTTAAACTTATTTAGTTATGTACAATTAGTTAATAAACTAACTAATGACAGTTCGAAAGTGAACAATGACGGGTCTTGTTATCATTGTTTGAGAAACGTTATCAGCTCTCTTATGATAATGTAATTATGTGTAATATTTTAAATAATTTTGTTGTTAATATAATAACAATATATCCAGACTCTAGAGAAATTCCCGAACTTCATTAAGCCCACGTTTGATATCCGGATCATTCATCTTTTTATAGAGAACATTAATATGTGCACCGCCTCCGATGTGGTAGCCCTGCGAGTGCTTGCAGCCGCGCCTTATGTGACAAGTTCTAAATGCTATCGTGCCGTCATCGTCAATGGTGTCCTGTGGTCGTGGTCTGTGAACTGTGCATTGTGCACAGACTGCCATGTTATGCCCATTGTGTAGGTCACACATCTATACACTTAAATTATACATATTATATAAAACGACATACACTATTTCAATTAATGCGTACACGTACAAGTATTATATCGATGGAAATTATTGTTTTAATTCGGGCGTTAAATTATATTTAACAGTTTCTTTTTCTTGTTTTTTCACACCGTATCCCGAATACATCAGCATAGGCAGAAGGAACCTTGTGTTGAGACACGCCCACTTTCCATCGAGTTTTTGGGACATTGCGTGTTGAGTGGCGGAACTTAACGCAGCGCTTTGCATTGTTACCAGACCGAACAATTTAAAACATTAATAAGTAATAAATTATTTCCCCGGGTGGTAATCGATTCCACAACCGTCGCATTTCCAGTCACACGCTTGTGCCACTGCGCCACGACGGACAATAAAAGAAATAAATCTATAAAAGATTTCTTATTGAAAATAAATTGTTTGATCCATGAAATATTAAGTATTTTTTTCTATTTTATTTCACAGAGTCATTGCACGGGTAGTTGGTGCGCACTGCGCGGGGCTCCAAGCAGGGCCTGGGGCGTGCGCGTGCCGCCTGGTGGGGTGCTGCTGTACTACACAATAGCCCCGACAGTTATAGATATTATGTAGAAAAGTAGATAAACTCCAGTTAAATAAAAATAATTTAAACTAGCACTTAGTAATTAAATTTTTTAACAATACAAATATACTATTTATAATATAAATAGTATATTTGTATTGTTATTTTGGTGTGAAATAAAGAGTTTTTATTATTATTATTACTTAGCACTGGGCGTGACAAAGTAAAGCGTATCTTACGATACTTTATCTGCATCGCGCCGTGTTATTTCATATCCGAGTGAACACCATCACAGATACAAAACAATAATAATCTTTATATAACACAATCGTTAAATATTAACAATATAAATTATTCTCTGTAAATTATTAAATTGAATGCTAAAGCCTACCTATAGGGGGTGTATACTTACAAATAGGTAAATATTGACAACCTCGTACTTTGACTGCAGTACTACTTAAATATTTAAAACAGTGTAACTTATACCTATTTGTCAATTACTTTCTATTTTACTTATTAAGAAGTTATTACTTTAAGTAGATTTTTTTTGACACAAAGCTAATCTGTGGAGTGGAGTGGGAGTGACTCGCGGAACTCAACGCTGCGTGTTGCGCGTTACAAAAGCGAACTACTCCGAGTGGGAATTGAACGCACGACCGTCGCTTTTACAGTCGCACGCTGGTGGCGTTCTCTTAAATATTATTTTCAGAAATTTTATTATTGTACAGACAGCATGGAATTCATAATTTAGTGTGTATATATTTATTCCTTGACAGAATAGTTAATGTTAAAAAAAAACAATTGAATGTCTATATTATTTACACAGTATACTACATAGGAGTACCTACATTACATTTAGTATGCGCGTCGCGTCGGTGCGCCGCGACCGTGGTGGGACTGGTGGTGCCTATTGCCTACAGCGTCGCTGATGGTATTGTTGCTACCAAAAATGGACTCAGCACAATAACAAATTATGTTTGATAACTTCGCAGTTCACATCGGCTATACATATGTAAATGTATGACACGCGGCTCATAGCGTCTCGGGGACTTCAGCTTTAAATAATAAATAATGTAACAGAAAATAATCACAACCATTAACAACTATATACTAAAAGAAATATTTCAGCTTATAGGTACAATTTTAAACTATATTTTAGAATCAATTTATGAAAGTATATTAAAATTAATATTTATCTAACTGATCTCTTGGTGTGCATCTTCTTCTGACGACGATGTTCATCTTATTAAAGCGAAAAAAATAAATTAAATGTCATCTTTTCCACGAATGCGGATTGAGCGGTGGAGTTGAATGTTGCATCACATGCACGCCTGCGCCTGCGCATTCAGTTTAATAATTCTTGTTACCTATTTGATTGTCATCACCTTACTTAAAACACATACAAATGTACCTACATATCTATCTATAGATACACATTGCAGACAATTTTATGAATGTCTTAAAAACTAATATTGTTTTAATGTCTAATTTGTATGTATTATTTGATAATTAATATGTAAATAAATAACCCGCCATCATTATTACATGTTAATATACGAACATTGAGTGTAATAGATAGATTTACATTGGTATTTAATATGTTTACGCATTTCTCGTATTATATATGGTGAATAAGTAGACAAGAAGTCACTTAAACTTCTTACCATTTAAAAGTAACGAGCCAAAGCGCGGCGTTGAGTTCTGCCACTCAACACGTTCCGCCACTACCTCAAGTATTCGCTGGAAATTGTCTTAATAGGAACGAAGTGTTGTAACACGGTTCCGACAGCCTACTCTGCTGCGTGCGGGATACCGCGTGAAGATATTAAAGCGTACAAAGAATGTTACAAAATAATTTGAGCACTATTTTGCGCCTGTAGTTTTAAATATATTATTTAATATGAATGTGATATTGCTTATAGTTTGTCTCAAACATAGCACAAGTAGAAAAGCTTATGATTTATTATTCATTTAAATATTTTTTTTATTTCTAAAATCCAAAAACTTTTTTATTATAATACTAAACTCTTTTATAAATATCAAATAATACGTACTTTAAAGAAGAAATAGAAGAAATTCTTGTACCTAAAAGTATCTCGTTAATTGTTTTGACAAGGACATCGTTTGTGATTTTTAGCTTCACGCCGTATCCAGCCTTCTGAAGGATTATCACAAAGAACCCAATTTTAAGACATTCCTCCATCAGGCGGTGTGTAAGGCACTGCTCAATTGCGGGAAATTGCGTGTTGAGTGATGGATATGGGAATCGAACACAAAACCGTCGCATTTAGTATCATGTCATCATCATGTTATGGCGCCACAATACGACGGCTCCTTACCCCAGAAACATTTGATAGATTTTGAGAAAATAGAGTTGAAAAATGTGTTTTAAAAATATTATTATTGAAAATAATTACCACAAAACCGTGATACCGGAATTTATCTCTAGTCAGTCAAACTAGATCAAAAATACCGGTTCTGCTAGAATCTTTCACTATTCCGACCTTTAAGAAAAATATTTCGAACATTATGCATTAACTCAACTTTGGTAGAATGATCATCACCTCTAAAAGACCAAGCTCCCTGCTTGACACCTCTACACTCTAATAAAGAACAAGCGCCTACGAATCTTATATACTAAATTGTAAAAAATATTGTTTGCTACTAATATATTCGTAGGCGCTTATAGCTTATAGGATTTGAGGATGTAGAAATTTTCGTTTAAGTTTAGTTTTTTGAAATAATAAATATAGATTAATGTTTTTTTATAATAGTAATATCACGGATATTTTATAAATATATTCCAATCTGAGTTCAAATAAAAAATATGCAACAATTTCCCGCGCCCTTGTCTTTTAGGCACGTCAAAATAACTTCCATGGGTTATTCATCTTATTCTTTTAAAATGCTAAAAACTTCATATTATTTCATTTTTTCTCAAAAAACAAAATATTATTTATCTAATTTATTTATAAATTAACTTAATTTTACTAAAAAAATACGTGCGTGTCAAACCTGACTAAAGAAATTTAATAACATTTAATTTTAATATAAACATTCCCCCGGTGTCGATTTTAAGTCTCAGTGACCATCTAACATTTACTTTGTTTTTTAATTTTTCTCTTCATCTTTATTTCATAGAAGTGTCCCATTTTTATGACGTATCAGGCAAATAAAACAAATGATTCTTTTACAAATTTATTCAGTTCGATCCCTGTCTGAAGCAGGCAGCAGGCGTGTCGCGCGGCCACGCGGTCACGCGGTCACGGCGCTACTCCTGTCACGTATCATATGCAGCAATTACATTATGACAAATAATTAGTATTTACATTTCTAAGCTTTGAGCTGCATCGATTTCATTTTGGATTTGCACAAGTGTCCATCGACGCGTCTTTATATAAATAAGCATTCCCTAAAACTTACTTACGCAATCTTCATTTGAATGTCACAAGTTATATATTATACTACTTCAATAGATACATTAATACCTAAATAAATGCTCCCAGCGGCTGCGAGTCATATTTATCAAATGTAATGTAATCCACAACATCGTCCTTAAACACTAAAATTGATAAATTGTCGTCATCCAAAATCGTAGGCACAGCGTGACGTCGGTGACCCCTCGGCGAGTAGCAGGAACAAAAATAAAAACTAAACTATAGAATACGTGTAGTAGTATCGGGGGGAGGGCGCGGGCGGTCACCGGTGCGGCGGCAGGAAGGCGAGCGCCGTGAGCGCGGCGTCGGCGGCGGCCACGAGCGGCGCGCGCCAGCGCCACAGCGCGGCGTCGCGCACCGGCTGCGCGCGCAACTCCGCGCACGACTTGCTGAGCGCCGTGACGCAGTCGGCGCGGTAGTGCTGCAGGCGCGCGTGGCGCGTCTCCAGGCCGTAGGACGAGCACGCGCCGCCCAGGCACGCCAGCGGGAAGTGGTTGTGCAGCGCCAGCACGCGGTCCGTCTCGTGGAACGCCTTCACGTACTGGCCCGGCTTGGTGAAGTTGCGCGTGCGGTACACGTGCTGCAGCATGTGCAGGTAGCGCGGCACGCCCTCCTCCCAGCTGTGCTCGTGCTGCAGCGAGTCCAGGTAGTACAGGTTGGAGGCGTGGTAGGAGGAGCGCGGCGGCTTGCCCGGCGCCGGCGTCGCCAGCGGCAGCACGCGCCGCATCAGCGAGCTCCAGTCGCCGTCCTCCAGCGGCACGATCACCTCGTCGATGTCGAGGAGCGCCAGCCACCGGTACTGGTACATGTGGCGGTAGAGGCAGTCATTGTACGGAATCAGTTCCATCTGTCGTTTATGAGTCGTCTTCTTTGTTAGGTACATGTGCTGGAGGCCGGGCAGATTCGGTTGACCTCCGGGTAGGGTTATAGGCGTCACTTCGGTCACACCGAGCTCATTGTAGTAGTTTAACACTTTTGTAATATTCGGATGTACTTGGAGTTCGTAGAAAAATATTTTGTCTGCGCCTAACAACCGAATAAGCTCAATCCATTCGACGAGACGAACGGAGAGGTCCTCGTGGAGAAAGTCTAGACCCTTCACGCATACTGCAAACTCTTTCTGGGTCGCAGGCGGCTTGGGGCGGTCGTTGTGCACGCGCAAGTTGTTGGTGGCGCGGTCGCAGGGGTCGACCACGATGGACACGGAGGCGGGCACCAGGTGGCGCACCTCCGCGGGCAGCACGCACGCCAGCAGGTAGGGCTGCAGCACCCCGTCGCGGTAGTTGCCCCACTTGTTGTTCCACACGTACTTGTATTCCAGATTGCGCACCACCACTGGCGCCTCGCGCTCCTCGAACCACAGCTGGCAGTGCGTCGTGAGCGTGGGCTTGATACGGTCGTGGACGCCGAGCACGCGCACCGCCGGCCCGATGCGCGACGTGTTCCGCGCGTCTAAGTATGCACCGTAAAAGTGAAACACGTCAGTCTTGACGCGAAGGGTTTGCCAGTACGTGTTGTGGAACTCCAGGTCGTATATAGAGGGGAAGGGGGCGCAGTCCTTCTTCTTGTAGAACTTGTTCTTGTCGTTGCGGTGCTTGTGCCAGTAGGCGAGCGGCAGCGAGGGCAGGCGGCGCTCAGCGTCGGCGCGCAGCTCGTCCTCGGAGAGCACGCGCGTGTCGGTGGCGGGCAGCGCGGGCGCCGGCGCCGCAGTGGAGGCGGCCGGCGTGCTGCCCGCCTCGGACTGCAGCAGCAGGCGCGAGGGGGGCGCGGGGGGCCCGGGGGCCGCG
>DWAO01006380.1:0-10963 GCA_018230605.1 Heliconius congener
TATATATATATATATATATATATATATATATATATATATATATATATATAAGCTATAGCTATTCAGTTTGTACATCTAACATTAAATTTTAAATGTTAAAAAAGAGAGATTTCTTGCTGTCGCTGCTACCTCCACATTATATTCCTACTGCTTGTGTGCTATGCTTTATCGCAAATATTGTTTTATCTCAATGAAAGTAAAAATAAATGAAATCTATAATAATAGATTGTAAAGAAATTAAAGCTAAAAAAAAAACAAAATAAATAAATAAAATTCATGCAATTTTCCAATTTTCTTACTACGAAAATTATGATAATTGAGTAGAAAAAGACTCTTCGCTGTGTGGAAAATGAACTTGCACCTTTGTGATTTCCAATAAAAATTACATAATATTAAAGTATATCAAAGACTAGGATATTAGGTTTTCTTCAATGCCATCATTGAAAATAGAAGGCTGCATTGCGTAGCCCCTCAATAAGGATTAATACTAAAATAGACACGAACTTTTAATAGTTTATTTGTATGTTACAATGCAATATCGACAGAGGATGCAACAGTCCACCTGCCAAAACAAACAAGCGCAATATAACGAATTACATATGTTCATACCGGAATACTTTGTACTTATGTTCATAAATAGTACTATTTGACTTAGGGAAATTTAAAAATTTCAATGATCCTGGTTGAAAACATCCACACTACATCTTCCACGGTCGGTTAGCCGTTTTTTCTGGCAGTAATCTAAATGGAATAGTAGGACGTGTAAAGATTTAAAAAATAAATGTACATTAATACGAATCAAACGAAGTAGTCCAATACTTTATATGAAATACCTGTTTATTATTTTCTTTTATTTGAATAGGAAATTATTAAGCGCTGTGTGTGAAACACATACATACTTATCTAATTTTCGCATTGCAGTGTGTGATCTACTTAAACAGCATAAGGTTGCGCATTTATACTTCGAGAAATTTTTGGTTTCTATACTTCTTATTTTATACAAATACAAATATTAGCATTTTTTGTCCCAATTTGTTTGTCTGAACAGTCCATTGCGGTAGTTAGCGATAAAATTGAATTGAATAGTGCTTAAACAATTTCTGTTTTCTACTTTTTCATGTTGACTGGTTGTGTTAAATATAATATACGTCCACATAAACAGAACATTGTTTAGAATGTAGTAATATGATACACCACGGATATAAGTCGATGCGCAAGAGTGCCGCCGTTGATCCGGCTTTCAAGCCACACTTGGCCGAATATTGACAGATTGAAATTTATACGTATTTTCATTAACAGCATATTATTATTACTATTTTTAAGCTTCATGCTATGTCCCGCATTAATACCTACCATACCCACCTAATATTAAGGCACTAGACACAGACAACAAGACATACACCGTTCCCATTAAGACACTTCCGTTCCTGTTTCCGCCGAATTCCGAAGGCATTGCGTGTTGAGTGGCGAAAATCAACGTCATGCTTTATTTGTTACCAAAGCGAGGAAATGAAAATATTAAAAACATATTATTTCCTCCATTGGTAATCGAACCCACAACTTGTCGCGTTTACACTACAGTCACAGGATTTTGCCTCGGCGCCAATACTGGCCTAAAATGTAAATTATTTACTTAGGTACCTATATATTATTATTATTTTTAAGAAAAATATTGGTAAATGCTACATAGATCCTTAAAAAACAAGATACTTGCATTTTTCCTTAATAACCTAAATATATAATACGATCTAGGTATTAAGCAATATTAAAATTATATATAAAATATTTATCATATTAGTATACCTATCTACTTGTGATAGATTCGAATATATTTTAGGTTTCTAATGATAGCTATTTCGCTAATAGGGTATTGTAGTTTAATAATCTAATAAATATTCAAAATACAAACAATACAACAAAATTAAATTCAAAAAGATTTTACTTATAAAAAATATATTTTTGTTATACTAATCGTTTGATTTATTATTCTATAAATTTAAGAATTATTTTCATAAGTCATTAGTCTTTAGGGATTGAAATTAAAATAAAATAATAATAAAATATATTAAATATTATTACCCTAATCAAAGGATATGTGTGTATCACTTTTTCCGCCACCGCACCAGTGGCTACACCTTCCTCTGCCATTTCTAATTAGTGCACTATTTTATTTACTTAGGAAAAATACGCATAAAAAGAAAACAAATCACGGAATATATAAAACGTGCGCCTCGCGTCGCGATGGCTCTCCACTGTTTACGCGTCGCCTTGACAACAGCGTGAGAGTAGAGATGCGATTGATTTTTTCCAATATTGACCTATGAAGTATGAACAATTTACTTGTTGAATTGTTTTTTTTTAGTTTAATTTTAAAGTCTAAATAGAAAATTAGATATTTATTATTGTTTTGGGCGCATATATAGCTAGTAACATTCTTATAATTCATATTTGCATTTAACAATTTGAGTCAGTACTCAGATTGTTGAATGCAATTCGTTGCTATTTGTTCTCCGTAATACACAAATTTCAAGTTCCTTATGTTACTACTAATTTATTATCTTAAAATATTGATCTTAAAATAATTTAATATTAATTACTAATTAATATTAAATTATTTTAAGATCAATATTTTTTAAGTATTTAACTAATAAACAAGTAGTATAGGTAATTTTTATGATAAGTGTTAACAAAAATATATTTTAAGAAAAAAATCTTCAAAAAATTTAATATTCTACGTGCCTTTTTATACTTTGCTAATTTCTTTTTAAAAATATTTGTGACTAAACTATGTTAATCTTTTTACTACTTTCAATATATAAATCACTACATCATTGCCAGCAAAATGGTAAAAGAAGGCAATGACGCTGGTTGAAAACAATGATTTTATATGAAAAATGGCAATGAAAATTAGGGAGAGTAATGATTATTAGCATTTAGAGTAGATGAGTGGATCTGATCTGAGGCATTAGTCCTAAATATTAGATATATTTCTAATTTTTAACCCACAAATGTTTCGTGAAATGAAATTTTATATTTAAACTAGTTATGACAAAAAAATTACATATCTAAATTTTGTCCGTGAACTCTTTCTAGATACTATTTCAGTTTAAGTGAATATAAAAATATTAGTAGTTATTCTTTTTTTTCTTATTTTTGAACAACTCGCTTTATCCCTACCTGGGTAATTAGGGAAAACGGAGCGCCAAAATTTCGCTGACATGACGCAACATTATTCAATACGTGCGACAGCACACAGCCTCTCTGGGCCTTCCATTGCAGCCTCATTCCTCATGCTTCTTTTAATATTTTAGTATAAATTTTACTTTACAAGTTATTGAAATTGATAGCCCTCTAGCTTGCAGTGTGTCTTCAATCTTTGCAATTATACAAGGGCATGATGCCTGTTGTTTTTCACCTTGTTTTTCACCGTAGGTTATTATTCAGCGTAAGTTGCACAATAACTAGAACAAGATAAAGAAGCGAAGACGTAACTTCATCTGCTGCCCCTGCTTACCACATTTTGGTCTTCGTCTTCAACATCCTCAACTTTTTGTATGTTAATTTCGCATTTTCGCAATATCAAAAATTAACGTATCTGTTAATTAAGGCTTATAAATTCTTCTCACCGCTGTAAAACGTGTGGGAAATTAGTAAACAACCCCAGTATTCACAAAAATGTCTGATATGTAGAGGCCATAGCGCTTGGAGCTCCGTTCTCTATGACTTCCCAATAAGCAAGTATTTAAATGTAACGCAGAAGTACATTCGTAACTAGCAACATTTACATACTTTAATGTCAACGTCACAAAAATTAATAAAAGTTGTCAAAACATCAGCTGTAAAAATATAAGATTTCTTTCACGTTTTTTTGTAAATTAAATACTTTTATTACATTTTAAACGTGCTAATAACTAGTGTAAATAATTGTAAAATGGCTTCGCGATTTAGTGGCGCACTCCAATTAACTGACCTTGATGATTTTATAACTCCCTCGCAGGTAAATAAATAACACCGTATCTAACAGGTTATCTGTTAAGTACAGTGATATTTTTTAATTTTTTATCTTAGATACTAATTTGAAATATTGCAATGAAGTACTGTAGAAATTTACAAATGATATAGCAGTCCTAAAAAATACGATTATTGTTTAAAATTTTTGTATTAAGTATACCTGTATCTTACATTACATCACATTTTTGTTCAGGAGTGTATAAAACCAGTTAAAATAGAAAAAACAAAAACAAAGACAGGAGCAAAAATTAAAATTGGCGAAGATGGTTATTTCGACATAACAAGTGGAAAAGAACAAAAATTACAAAAAGTGGAAATCACTCTTGCAGACTGCCTAGCGTGCAGTGGTTGTATCACTTCAGCTGAAAGTGTCTTAGTTACTAAACAGAGCCAAGAAGAACTTTTAAGGTTAGAGTAAATGATTTGTAGCTACTTTCTATACTTAGGCAAATTTAAAAAAAAATAAAACTTTACTATTATTTTCAGAGTGTTTTCAGAAAGAAAGTATACAGATTCTAAAGGCATAGAAAGAATTGTCAGCTTAATAGTATTGTCTATATCACCTCAACCACTACTTTCTCTTGCTGCTAGATATAAATTAGATCCAGAAGAGGCTACAAAAAAGTTAGTTGGTATGTATAATTTATTATATTTTTTTTTCAACTTAATAAAATATCTAGAAAATGTCTTGTCTTGGCTCTGCTACATATAGCAGCGCCAAGATAGCAGCTCTCCACTTTTCTCCATTGTAGTATTATAACTCAATACTATATTTAGCCATAGCCAAGAAGTGATCATTCACCTGTGTAAGGATCAATTCCACTACCATTATATTTACAGTCAAGGGCTGTCTGCCTGACCCTTATGGAACGTTATTGAATGTTAGTCGTAGCTGTTAATTGAAATTATATTATTATAATTTATTACTGTTGTAGTGAAATTAAGTAACTTTTAAAATGAAAAAAGATATTAGTGATAACTTGCATTTGTACATAATTTCAGGTTATTTCAAAAGTCTAGGTGCAGACTTAGTGCTAGACATGACAGTGGCAGAAGATATATCCATTCTAGAAGCACAACAAGAGTTCCTACAGCGGTATCATGATCAACAAGATGATGCAACTACAAAAAAATTACCAATGCTGTCTAGTTCTTGTCCAGGTAATTTACAAATATATTTTATTTATATAGAGTTTTATTATTAAAATGATTGCTTTTTTTTTTGGTTCCTTACCTTTTAAAAAAGGAACCCTTATAAGATCAATTTGTTGTCTGTCCAGCAGTCTGTCTGTCTGTCAAGACCCTTTATCTCAGGAATGCTTAGAGATACTAAGTTGAAATTCAAACCATATACACAAAAAGTGTATTTCGACACTAACAAGGAAATCGAAATTCATAGAGTACTTCCGGTTGAATTATAAAATTTATCAGCTAGTATCTACAAGTAGTACTAGTTCAGAAAAAAATCTGAGAACTATATATTTGTGGTCTAATCCTATAAAATAATAGCCTTAAATAGCAAAAAATCTGATCACTAGTTCCAGAGATCTAAGCATTTAAACAATCAAACAAACAAATTCTTCTGCTTTATTATATTAGTGTAGATCACTGGTTCCCGACCAATGGTCCGCAGAAGCCTAAATATGGTCTGTGGACAATTTTAATTTTATGACGGGATTGTGAGGCGAAGTTTCTGTTTATTTATCACAGTTAATTTTTATTATACCTACATGCATAGTGGTCCCTGCTACCAAGAATGATATATAAGTGGTCCTTGATCAAGAAAAGGTGGGGAACCCCTGGTGTAGATAATACAAGCCTTTTACTTATTAAGATTATCTGTTTTTTAATTTTTTCTATCATGTTTATATTATAATTAACATGTTGTTTGATTTGGTCTAAAATCATTTTAAATTTGAGTTAGGTAACATTCAAATTATATATTTTTTATTAAACTTTTGTTGGTTTTATTTTAGGCTGGGTGTGCTACGCAGAAAAGACGCATGGCAAATTTATACTCCCATACATTTCAAATACTAAGTCTCCTCAACAGATAATGGGTTCGCTGGTAAAACAGCATTTGGCTCACAAAAGAGAACTAAATCCTAGTGAAGTGTATCATGTAACACTGATGCCCTGTTATGATAAGAAATTAGAAGCTTCTAGAGAGGATTTTTACAGTGAAGTTCTTAACTGTCATGATGTTGACTGTGTTATAACTGCAAGTGAGTATTCTTTTTTATTTTGTATTATTTTGAACATTCTTTCGTTCGTATTAAAACACTCCATTCCCTACTCAAGTCTTAGTTAGAGACAGTGTGGGACCGTTCAAGTATTACGTAAGCACTGTAGGGGGACGGGGGGATCTTGGGTTTGCTTATTTTTGACGTGATCAATGAAATATTTTTAAGAGGATTGTTTATTTTTGATGACAGAGGGTAAGGGGAGGGGAGGGGAGGGGGGGTTTGTCAATAATTGAAAAAAAACTACTTACGTAACTTACGTACTTGAACGGCCCCTGTGTGTTGAGTGGCGGATCTCAACGCCGCACTTTTCTTATAAGGGCAAGGAATGTTATCAATATAATTAAAATTTAATGTTTGTAAGCACAGATTGCAATCCAACAAAATTAATATCGAAATTTTCTCCACCTTTATTTGTGTTTGATAAATTGTTATATAATAATATGAAATATTAATACATCTGTAAAAAAATATCTAACAATCTAAACAACTATCAATATTAACTCTTTTCCCCAACAGTTGAATTAGAACAAATGTTAGACAACACAAGCAAATGCTTATCAGACTTAGAAGGATCTAACTTAGACTGGCCGTGGGACTCGGAAAGCCCAGGTGTAAGAAGCCATATTGGTTCAGGGTCTGGAGGTTACGCAGACCAGGTTTTCTTGTCTGCAGCCGAACAGTTGTTTGGTGAAAGTAAGGCGCCGTTAGTGTATAGGAATTTGAGGTATTTTATGTTTTTTTTTGTCTTCTCAAATTATTTTATATTCATGTATAAATATTTGAAATTGTTAAAATTTACGATGTAGTCAGTTAGTCAGTTCAAATTGACAAATTGCGCCACAAATTTTAAATAAGCCATGAAATTTTCGGACCGAACGAAACGAAATGTCGTGTCTATGTGCGTGTATAGCCTGCTACTACAAAAAGATCACACAATCTATACGCTTCTTAGAAAACTAACAATAAATTAATATTTTTTATTAAATATATTAATGCGATATTGTTACGGTATATCAATACAAAATGTCGGATAACGAAAATGGTATCAAAATCGACATATATTTGACGTGATAACGTCTTATAAATCGATGAGCGCCGGCTGTTCGCACGAAAAAGCATAACTCATTGTTACGTTCCACCTGAGCCGGGCGTGAATGCGAGAACGCGCAACAAGCGATAGAAAGGCCCATCTCATCTCTTCTATTAAAAACCGGTCAAGTACAAGTCGGACTCGCCCACCGAGGCTGCCGTACCAATTTCAGAATTACAGAGCGGTACACCTAACAAAAGTTGACAGACTTATGTTTGCGGGCATTTGCACTCATTTTATATGAAAACAACAACAAATATACATTTTTAATGATTTTTTTCCAGGAAATAAAACATACACTTTGATAAAAACTCTTATAAAAACAATACTAAACGACTACGAAAAAAGAAATCAATTAAAATGCTAAATATCATATATCACGCATATAGTCCAGATCACAGTGCCACCAGACCTACGTCATTTTAGCAAAGCTGAAATTTTGAGAACTAATAGTCCTCAAGTCTGAAGGTGGGGGGCTCTTTCTGATGTAGCGTCAAATAAAGATATATCTCGCTCTGAAGGGATGTTTGAGCCATCGGATTGGTCTGGGTGCTTATAGACGGTCTTTAAATAGCCCGTAAATAATATATGTATGTAAAATTAAAGCTTGGTAGTATAACGTATTTTTCCCTTACTTTAAACAACTTTAATACGTAAAGGGTCTGGTAATAATAATTTTACATTTTTTATACTATTCTTAAAAAAATATTTAAATGCGAGCCTTTCTACTTTAACGAGTGTGTTGGCGATACCTCAGAAATTGCCCCACTTTTAAGTTATTAAATACGCATACCGTTTTAATTACATATAAGACTATTAATCCTCAAAAGCTTCAGCTCTGCTAAAATAACGTAGGTCTGGGGGCCCTGGGATCTCAGTCTAATACTATACGTATGTTGCTATACCTACTAACATGCCATCATTTTAATTGCATAGTAAATAATCTATTCGTGCAGTGCACTAGGAATGCTCCACAACGTATGTCTGACCTTTTAGGCTTTCATTGTTTACGTGACTCACTAAAGCGGAATTTATGTTTAGTTTTGTTCTATTTACCTGTTTGGATTTGATTTGCTTATAACTTAGAAACCGTAACGTTACTTTTATTAAATTTGAAAAACCTTTGAATTTCAAATATATTTATAAAGTAGATGTATTTTAAATGCAGTCTCTATTCCGGTTTCCGCCGCGAAAGAGAAATGAGCATGTAATGCTTAGACGGAACATACTTACTCGTTTTAAATAATATAGGTTTACATTTCCACCAACAAAGAGTTGTATTTTGCATATTACAAAAATAAAATTCATATTATTTATTTCAGAAATCCCGATTTTCGTGAAGTGACATTAGAAAAAGATGGCAAAGTCGTACTAAGATTCGCAATAGCGAACGGTTTCCGAAACATACAAAACTTAGTGCAAAAGTTAAAACACGGCAAGTCTCCCTACCACTACGTGGAGGTCATGGCGTGTCCTTCTGGTAAGTGTTAAAGTCATTTTCATCATTGTATCATATCATACCATGTCACTGAAGGAACGTATCATACTGAATTTAATATTTCAATAATTTTAAAGGTTTAGATCTACGGTGCCAGTATATAGCACAGTAAAAATCAAGATTTTAAGTCTCGCAATCAAAAGATACGAGCATTTATGCGTTGTTTACGTATTGCGTATTATAATGCGTATATTCGCCGCGTAATCAAAGTATATAGGGTACTCTCCGTGGACCTACAGTTATGAAATTACGCACGAAGAATTTACAATACAAATAAAGTACGCACAAAATAAGTACGCACGCCCGCTGACTTAAGGTTGCATACAATTTGACAAGAAGTAAGAACTTACTGTACAAATAAAAGATAAAGAAAATCCGAAAAATTTAAATTTATTTTTATATCAAAGATAAAAACTATTATAAAGTTATAATTATAGTTTATTTCATTAAAAATGAGTGCATACCTACTCCCGCAAAATCAAATTAGTAAACTTTTATAAGTACTGTACTTGACCGTTTTTTTTAACATAAGACGGTTCTTAAATCAGTTATATAAGTGTATATATAAATATTATAAAGCTGTATGTAGACTTTGCTTGATCTAGCAAATCTCAAGAACTCGTTTTAATTTAAAAAAAACGGGTATTTCGACCCTATAAAGGGAACTAATTTAATAGGGTACTAGCAATAGCATCTACAGGTAGTACTAGTTCAGGAAAAAATCTGAAACTTATACATTTGTGGTTAAGTCCAATTCTTGTATGGAACCCTCAGTGGGCGAGCCTGACTCGCGCTTGTCAGGTTTTTTAAAAGTGTTATTCCACACTTAGAAAAGAAAAATACTTATTTAGAAAAGTATAACATTTTTAACGTAGAAGGGAACTGAACCTGCGCCTCTTATAAACCGTCCGAGCGCTCTGACCACTAAGCCTTACGTTCTCATCAAGCTACGTCGAAATTCTTATACGCTTGTTACAACTTATTTATGTTGTTAGCATCTCTGTGGGGAGATTTTTACAAGTTTCCGCTACCTAAAGATAATTGCTAAGAATTATCGTTTGGCAGGAGAATACTATTTGTTAAATATTTTTTACATTTTTAAAGTATTATTTTACAGGAAAAAAATTTAAGTATTTTTCTTTGTTTTCCAGGTTGTCTAAACGGCGGTGCTCAAGTACGACCAATGCAAGGTGAAACTGGAAGAGAATTAATTGCCCAATTACAAGGATTATATAATAAATTACCTATATCTAATCCTGCTCAAAGTAAATTAGTTAAACAGCTATATAACGACTGGTTGGATGGTAGAGAATCGGATAAAGCTAAGGCTTTACTGTACACTAGCTATCATGCGCTAGAGAAAAATGATATAGCGTTAAATATTAAGTGGTGAAATGGCCTTATTGAAATTGTAAAGGAATGGTTAAATTAGAAAAAAGGAAAATGACTGTGGAATGGTTGTGGGTTCGATACCCACGAGAAATTGAGATATTTATTTACATTTAGGTAGGTTCCCTCTGCCTCCCCTGCTGTGTGCGGGATACAGCGTGAATGTCATAATTATTTTATTTTGAATATTATCTAAAAGTGTAGTAGGTACTATCATTTAATTATAATTGTAGTCAAGCAGGCAGCTTCGAAATGAAGTAGGTTTAGTAGAGAAAATAAAACATATTTTTAATATGTAATATAAAAATTCATTTCTATTCCAGTGTCTTTGGTTTACTTAATATTTATATACTTTTTTTAGTTACGTTAACTGTTTAACTAAGTGCTGTACCAGTTTTATTTTGCACGGAAACAGGCCTTTATAAGTTGTAATATAATTTAAATGTTTGCGATATTTGTATAATATATTTGGCTATATAAAAATATGTTGATGTGGTATTTTGTACATATATAATTAAATAAATTGTTAAAATATATGTACTTTTATTTATTATTCATTTTAAATACATTTTTTATTTGAATAGACTGTTAATCCGTCCAATATCTACTACATATTATCAAATCATAATCTCCATCTCCATATATAATAAAAGGATAGAAAAGTCAATTCTGTGCATGAAAGATATAAAAAAAATAAAAATTAGGTCGGTTAATATGTTGATTATAGAA
>DWAO01006381.1:0-10962 GCA_018230605.1 Heliconius congener
GCAGAAAGTGGGGAACGGAGTGTCTAAAACACTAGGTTCCCTCTACCTACCCTGCTGTGTGCGGGATACAGCCTGAAGCAGATTTATTTTTTATATATATATTTAGAGCCTATAGCACATTGATTACACGATGTTCATATTTTCCAGTCAAATGTTTGTTTTCAGATATTTTAACAACTTTTTTTTTCATTTTAATTTAATTTATCTAGTGTTATGACACTCCATTTCTAAATTTCGGTTCTATTTTCAAGATGTTACGTAATGAGTGGTGAAACTCTACACCACGCATTTACGCTCGCGTTACCAGAGCGATACAAAAAAAAACCCCTTAATAAAATCTTAAGCTCTAATATTAAATTTCTAATAATACAATTTTAAAAAGTATTTATAAAAAAAATATTATAAATATATGACAGAAAAAAATCAACTAAAATACATATCTTCACGCGCTTCATGCACGTGAGCACCTTACGGTAGTGCTTTACCACTTTCGTTGTTTACGTGATGTCGCATGAATTGGATACACTCTTAGGGAGGATTCATACTATAGAGCCAATCACGGTTCGTTTTGGGTCCGATCTGATAGTCTTGTATGAGAAATATTCCTATAGTCCTGATTGGACCGAAACTTGACTGGAAATATAGTATGAATGCTTTCATTGTTTCTCATATAAGAATACTTTAACATATTCCCTATAGACCAGTATCTACTTGGGCTAGGTTATATTACTTCATCTTAATAGTTTCACTGTATTAAAAGTATTGTAATTACGATTTAGGTTTCTCTCGCGAGAGAACCTTTAGATTAATACTAGATTTAAATATTTTATACAATAGACAACTCAGGTTCAACTTTAGTGATGCCTTCATCAGTCTCTAGTAAATTTCTTTATAATTTGATAATATTATTATTGCTGCATTTACTTTGTTTCTCCCACAAACGTTTGAAATTATATGAGAAAAATAGAAAATTGTTAATGTTAAAATCAAACAACTATTGTTAAAATATTGTCTTTAGTCATTGTCACTACTGTACTCCAGGCTGTACACCTCATTTAGCAGGGTAAGCAGTGGGAACCAAGGCTTGAAATTATAAACCGCTCTCAAGTCTGAGATCGATCTTGAGAACTATTAATAAATACAGGCCTTAGAGTTAAGACACCCTTTTCTTATATTAATATTTAGAAGTTAAGTATCGTGACAGAAAGTATTGAATAAGCAGGTTGTATATAAATAGGAATTATGTTTTTACTGTAATTCATATCTTGTGTTAACGATCCACATTTGCATGTGTCGTCGAGGTTGTTGATATGTTGATAGAGTTTTTAAGTTTTTATTATAACATATATCATACAAAGTGCACACATAATTCTAATTAAATCGGTACAAAAATAAGATAATTTATATTTTAAAGATTTAGTTTAGGGTATTTTTGTGCATCTTTGCGTTTTTGTGATATGAATAGAGTGAAACTGAGAGACTAACAGTCAACGCACAGACGAAGCTGGACTGGATTTTGAAAGTGAAATTTAACATGTAAGTAGGTTAGGAAGAGGAGGGGAATACTAGAGCAGGATTTCTCAATATTCCTATAGGTAGAGAAAAAACCATCACCACAAAAAACAGAACCATCAAAAGAAGAACTCTTTCTCTGATATGGGTCGGAACCCATATCAGAGAAAGAGTTCTTCTTCTTGCATATTATGAGACGTTATGCATTGAGTAACGGATTACTCAATGCATAACGTCTCATAATATGCAGCAGGTAAATTGATAATTGTTTACGTAAATACAGGTCTGACGTTTATTTATTTTTATAGATTTCTAATTGGCGTGGCGTAGCGGCACATTGTCAGCCTGTGGACGCGAAGACTGTGGGTTCGATTTCCATTTCCATTCAGGGAAATTAGTCCTTGTCAAATCCACGCTCTGGAAAGAAGAAAAAGCGCGGTATTTTTGTTCAGCCATTCAACATTCCAAAAATAACGATGAATTGGATGGTGCGTAGGGACCGAAACGTCTTAACACTAGGTTCCCCCCGCCTACCATTAACCATAACCAAAAAGAAACAAATTATTAAAGTAAAATTAAAAACACGAAACGACCAATCGAACGACATTACTTGAAAACATATAATAAGATGTGCAGAAAATATAATAAAATATATTCTTACATTTAAAAGTGAAACTAGTCAATATTTAATTGAGAATGTTTATGCAAGGAACGGGTTCCTTTATACATCACGCAAACACTTGCGAGGTAAGCGACATATCTTGTAAACGGCTTATTCAATTATAAAATTGAAAAATATGATTTATTATACTGCTAAGTACTGGATAAAGCCCATTTATTTATATTTTCTCTTTTTATATAATAATTTGTTGAAAAAAAATTAATTGAAAATAAAAAATATATAATGTTTAAACTTTATCGTAACAAAAATATCTACGGCACAACTGTATGGTAAAAGCTAACGATCAATGTTTATGGTGTTCCGAGCGTGCTAGTTCAGCACTAATCACATCGCCAATGTCACGTCATATAGAGAACACACGGAGAAGATTTGCCTAATTTTAGTACAGATTTTTGTCATTCGTTTTAGGTTTTAATTTACTGTTTTAAGTATAACGACACAATATTATATTTTTTCATATTGATCTCAAGCTTATTGGTGTACCTACAATATCTCCGACATTGATTTCGATTAAACCAAATGGAACATTTTGTAAAAAACTACATTTTCAGATAATTTAACCTAGCCGTATCACAGGCTGTGACAGTCACACCGCCTTGATATTGAACTGGTGAAGGTCGGGCGAGTGACTGCGCTGACCCCTGCACGCCTTCCGCTCATGTTTACCTAGATTTAGAATTTGTGCCTGATTTATGTCTAGATCTAGAAAGTTTTTTGTTAGATTTTGTTATGTAATTTTTTTTTTCAACTTCACGCTGTTACCCTCCTAGGGAGTCTAGTGTTAAGACACTCCGCTCTCCACTTCCCGCTGAATTCTGAAGCTTTGTGTATTGAATGGCGGAACTCAGCGCCGCTGTAATATTATGTTTCTTGAGTGTATACAGAAATTATAATATCTTCAGATTTTTGCTAAGTATGGAATAACACTTAAAATCATAGAAATTATAATTAAGTATAGAATTGTGCTAGTGAAGGTTTTGGTGAAATAAGTTCAATTAAATTCGGATTGTGAGATCAAATTTTACATCTCTCCGTTTCCCACTAAATACCTCATAGAGCAGGGTAGATAGGGGGAACCTAGTGTTAAGACACTTCGTTCTTTGTTCTCTGCCCGAATATGAATATTTTTATTATTTTATTTCGAATTAAAACAGAGAAATTAAAATAACTCACACGATTATATTTAAATGGTTATTATGTTGATCCACTACATTTTTTGTATTGTATTGCAGAATTCATGATTTAATCCGAAGCTACTACGAGACGTATTACTTTATTAAAAAAATATATGACAATCGAATCGTTTCAATAAATGTCACTAATAGTTATATGGTCGGTCATTTGATTAATATCTCTAGGTAAAATGTAATGTTTTGAATACCGTCCAAGCGTTCTGACCACTAATCTTACGTTTTCTAAAAAGTATTATTGTTAGACGGTATTCAAGAGGAGGGGGTTCAAATCTCGCTTAGTTCAAATATTAATACGTATCCTAAAAAAAGTATTTAGCCTTCCTAATTGTGAAGTAATACTTTAAATATTTTCAAAAGTATGTATTTATATAGTCATTATTAAGATTTTTGTTCTGGTAAAATACTTTATTTATTTCTTTATTTATTTATTTTTTATTTAAGAATAAGATAAAAATAAAAATTCGGAATTCGACAGAAAGTGGGGAACGGAGTGTCTTTCACTACGTTCCCTCTGCCTACCCTGCAGTGTGCGGGATACAGCGTGAAGCTGATTTATTTATTTTTTATAAAAATAAAACAATTTAAGCAATAATTGTAATCTAACATATTATTTTACGAGACATCAAGATAAGTGAAGTTGAAAACAGTTCACTTGCCGCTATATAAACTCATTTTATTATTCATATATAAAGATAAAAAAGTAATCAAAGATATAATGTAATAATAATAATAATAAGAGATACATGTTATGTGACATTTCCCAATTAATATAATAAGTTGTCAAACTTGGCCACTCACTACCCACTAGGGTTCGGTAGTGAGTTCGATTCCCATTCGGAGATAAGAATAAGTTCTATTTACAAAACAAAGCTCGGCGTCGAGTTCCTCTGCGAGGATCAAAAGAGGACTTTATTAGATTTCGTGAGATATACATAAGTATGCAGTATTCATATTAGCAATTATAAATTATTTACATTTATTTACAGTCAGTACTTCATACTGTATCCCTCACACAGCAGGCAGAGGGAACCTTGTGATAAGACACTCCATACTCCACTTTCTGCCGAATTCTGGAGGCATTGCGTATTGAGAACAGGCAGAACTCAACGCCGCGCTTTGCCTCGACTCCAGAGCGAAGAAATATAACTACAAATTTAAGTAAATATTTCATCTCCGCGAGTGGGGATCGAACCCACAGCTAGTCGGTTTTACAGTCACACTTTGTGCCACTGCGCCACGACTGGCCTCATATATTGATTTAATCTATATTAAAAATTATATTAACAATAGTTATACATTACCGAACGACTAACTAATAAATACTATAATATTTATACAATAAAGTGAAAATTTTAAAAACACACAAACATTTACACAGATATTACAAAAACGTTTTTTTTATAGTCTAACCCTATACTTTCACTTTCATTAGACCTTGGTGTTCTATGTATATCCAGTCAAATCTTGTATATGATAGTTTGTAAGCTTTCATACAAGATTTAACTTGATATTGATTTTGTTTAGTAGGGCTTACAGATTTTGTAGGGTAAAAAAGTATGTTTACCTACCTACTGTTAAGAAAATCGAGACTTCAAAACTTTCGAGACATTATTTATTGTACGGCAGAACTTAATGCCGCGCTTTGTCTGTTTACCAGAGCTAGGAAATGAAAATAAATTATTACCCCGCATGGGAAACGAACCTACAACTGTAGAGTTTACAGTCAGGCGCCACGACGACCCTAATAAAATCAATCCTTGTTTAATGATTGTAATAAAATTTTAATATTTAACATTTTAGGTATATTATAAAAATATCGAATATCAGCTTCTGTGTCTTGATTCTAAAGATAAGAATGCCAACAACATCGTAGTACAGCAGTGTATACGTTAATGTACACGCGTTGGTTGCTAGTTTGATTCTCACTCGGAGCAACAATTATATATTTATATTTATGTTTTTGATCTGCCTGTCAGGGGCTGAAGAGGTGAGGGGTGAGAAACTACACATAAGATCCAGTTTCTTTTAAAAATAAGTAAAAGATGTAAAGTGTTATTTTAAAACGTGGAAATCTTCAAAGTATGTTAGAAACATTTTTTACGTTTCTTCAAAGTATATACCTACTTAGTATACTTTGCTATTCTAGTATTTGTCATATACCTAGTGTTTTTTATAATCAACTAGAGTTACGATGTATATTTTTTTACATGTATATTTTTCAGCTTCACGCTCATATAGCAGGGTAGGCAGAAAGAACCTAGTGTTAAGACATATCATTCCTCAATTCCAGCCAAAATTTCGAGACATTGAGTGTTTGAACTCAATGCCGTGCTGTGTCTCGCTATCAGAGCGAAAAAATGAAAACAATTTATACTCCCGAGTTGAGACTGATTCAATATTGTCGAATATTACGTCAAAAAGAGCGTTCCTCGTCCACCCCAAGTAAAACGCACAGCCTACATTACATTATAGAAAAAAAAATATGAATATATTATCAGAGCATCTGATTCTATACTCGTTGGAATCGGTTGCGAACCGACCGAGGCAACCGGTCAGACAACTTTTTGTGAGATTCCACCCTCATCTCGACCTGGCTATTTTAACACAATAACCACGAACTACTCTAAACATAATATACTAGAGACCAAAATCGAACTGCCACCCATCCGTTTGACAGTCACGACCTGCGAACAAGGATAATATTAGGATGTTAGCTCTTTAAGGGATTATGTGTTTTATATTAATAGTTCTAAGCCACGTTTTGGTGTAAATAATTATTTATGAATAACTCCTTTGATTTTTGTCGTTCACTTGACCCGTCATGTAGAATGTCCCGGGAATGCTGGAGGCGATTAAATAGTTATTTGCCGGGGATCATAACTCGATATTACGATTTGAATATTGAATAAATAAAATTTTACGCACTCGTGGCTCAATTGTAATGTGGTTATTTTAAATTGCATTCAGTGGTCATGGGTGCGATTTTGATTCGGTCTTTGTTTGTAATAATTACTTATGAACGAGATATTTAAACAGAGACAAGTAAAGCTCAAAAAAGAATTGTCACTCAAATATTGGATTTTTTTTATTGTATTCAAAATTTTGAATAGAAATTACTTACAAAAACATTAACTCAGTATATATTGCCTTATACAAGTATAAGCTAAGTATAAGCTAAAATAAGCTTTTCTAACAAAATTTTACACATAATCTTGTTATAAAAAAGAAAATAAAAGGTAAAAAAAAACAAAATTTTGGATGTAAGGTACCGAAATATATTGTGCTCTCGTCGTTAAAATTTCCTTCAGTTTTTACTCAGCACCATGTCAACACTTATCGCCTTTCTTAGTTCTGAGGGGCGACCTAGATGTTTTATAACGAGGCGCCGGTCATTAACAGTACATACGGACACATTTAAAACCTGAGATTTTTACCTGACTTTACCCTATTGTATATATTCTTTAATATTTAACTAACTTAGCTTCACGCTGTATTCCTAGCGGGGTACTCAGAGAGAACGGAGCGCCAAGGGTCTCTATATATTTCTTTCGCCTCGTCTACTGTCGTCAACCCCTTCATACATGTCCTCCGAGAGGTCCACATGTTTTTAATGTATATATAAAATATATATATATAAAAAAAAATTATATTATATGATGATGCTATATTTGGGAGTAGAAAAGGCTAGAATCACTATGTTGATTGAGGAATGCCGTTTCAAAATACTTTATTAAGAGATTTTAAATTAAAGCTTAAAAGATTTAAGCACGATTAATAAAAACTCTGAAAATTATATTTTTTTCGCTTTATGCTTTATCTGGATATATGAACAACGCCGCGCTTTGTGTTCTTAAGAAAGTGTGATGATCAAAATAACTCACGCCCTCGAGTGAGAATCAACCCCAAAACAACAATCAGAAAAAGCGTCATGACGGCTTTTTAAAAATAATTAATGATAAAATAATTCGCAAAATGAATTTTTAAATATTTTTTTTGAAGTGAGTCACAATTTTAACGTTGACTGTACGTTATTAAAATAGAAAAATTTAAATTGAACATATCATTATTTTTACTTTTAATCATTTAGCGTATACATGTCAAGGATTTTGTAATATTAACAAGATGCTTTTTTTTTCAATTTACAAACAAACATGCAAATTGTAAAGTTTAATATGTAATATTTACTTATGACAGTCGGAACCTAGTGATAAATCTCTCTGATTTCTACATTCATCTTGGTTAGAAAAATTATAAGCTGAAAGGCACTCACTAATGCAATTTGTTTTTGTACTATGTCTAACAATGTTTATAAAAAACCAAACCAAATTTTATAAAAAAAAACAAAGTTAAAGGCTCCTATTTCTTGATTAAGTTAACTTAACTCCTGTCCGTCCTCCAAGACCGAAGATATTTCATATTAATTTCTGGTTTACACTACGCTCTTGAAAAAAACGATCATTACAGATGATGGACAGACGGACAACAAAGTATAATATATAATATATAAGGGTTCCTTTTTTTTTATTTTAAAAATAAATATAAAAAAAAAATCTTGTTAAAAAATTATATAACGTAGTCGTCTCATTACAAACACTTATATTATGGAAGCATTGACTAATGACGTCAGTATCCGATACATATTCCAATTATGCTTTAATTTTAATATTTTTTTTCATATAATTTTGATACTATTTTTTTAATAATATTAATGGAGATTTGTGTTATAATTAAAATTTGTCTAACGCTGTCGTGATCTGTGAGTTGAGTTGCTTGAAGAAATGAAAATATTAAATATATAATTTCCTCGAGTGGTAATCGAACCCACAGCCTGTTGCAAACGTGCGCCTCGACTGGCCTCTAGCTAGTTAATAATGTGAAACGAATTGCGGCGTTGATCTTCGTTAATCACTACGAAATATTTTGAATATATAGGACGGAAAGTAAAAAACGGAGTGTCAAGACATTACACTTTCTCCTACCAGTAGTTTAGTAAAAATAAACTAAAAATAAGCTTACTCTTAGTACCTACTCAATTTTGGTTTGTACAAATATGCCATAAGATACAAAATTAAAATATATTATTCACATTATAAAAGATCCAAAATGGAAAATAGATTTTTTTAAAATAACAAAAATGCCCGAAGCAAACTGCAGCAAAGTACCAGGAGAGCATCGTGCGGCAGGAGCTCGTCTCACAAGATTGATATACCGTGTGATGGATGAGTTCTCCATTACAGCTCGTATCGGAACGCTGCGGCTTAAATGTATTGTTTTACTTGAAATTTTAAGTGGAATTTTAAAAGGAAATTAAAAATATGTATGTAATTTGAAAATGGAAATAATTTGTGTTACTTATGTTGATAATTCTATTCCCTGTTACGACAAAGCACGGCGTTGTGTTTCGCCATTCAATTTTGTATCGCGAATTCGTATGGAAGAATGTATGGTATGGCTTTTTCGTTATGGTGTTCCGAACGTGCTATATCACTTCGCCAATGTCACGTTGTGCGGAGAAGAGACGAATCTGTTGTACGATAAAAAAAGATATAATATTACACAGTATTATCAGCTTCACGCTGTATCCCGCACTCAGCAGGGAAGGCATAGTGTTAAGACACTCCGTTCCCCACATTCCACCGAGTTCTGGAGGCATTGTTGAGTGGCGGAACTCAACGCCGCCTTTTGCTTCGAGACCAGAGCGAAGAAATGGAAATATAAATGTAAATAAATATTTAATTTCCTCGAGAGGATATCGAACCCACAACCAGTCGATCGCGCCACGATCGGCCTCAAATTACACAGTAGGAGAATGCATATTAACAAAAATGTACAAGCAAATCAAAACAAATTATGAAATATAACTATAATCTACTTCGCCCGCAAATATAAAATTATTAAGAGTTGCGATCATATTTTATATTCCAAGAGTCCGATTAAACTGACCGCTGTTACAGGGGGTTACATCCAAATCCATCTCATAACCAAAATTCCCTATTATACTAGTTCCCGAGATTAGCGCATACAACCAAACGAACTATCCAGCTTTATAGTATTAGTATAGATAAAAAAATAACAATCAAAAACCATACGTAGTTATATTCAAAAAACTAAAAACTCCCACAGCCTTAATGAGAAGTTAAAATAAAAAACCTGAGTTACCCTCCATTACTACATTTTTCATATACCTACGAATTTTTCGTACGCCTTCTAATCCAATTAGCCGCGATGGATACTTCAAATATGAATATACATATAATAACTTTGTGTTCCTTTTGCGTTTCAAGTATTATCCAATTCAACAATCCTCATACAAAACTCATACAACCTTGTCAATATTTCTTTAGAATAATAGATTTTCCAAACAAAAGGCCAGTTTTGTTAATCGTATTCATATAGTCAATAACTATTAATTTTTACCAGATTTTTGATTGTAATTGAAATTTTAATATGAAAATATGTAACGATAATTTTTTAATTGTGTGCTCTACTTTAGTTTTATTTTTATTTTTAATTATACCAATGTTGTATATTGTTGTTTTTTTATTTTATTTTCACAAGGCTAGCTTTTTTAATGGGATGTGGCCCTGTAGTCAATAGTCGTCGATGATCAATATACGAGTATACCTCATTTTTGATTGTTCATGAAATTTAAATATGAAAATATGTCATTTTAGTTTTATAATTGTATTGTAGCTCTAAGTACCCCTGCTATAGAATTTTTTATTATGCCGATGTTGTATATATAGATACTACGACGATGATACGAAGACTATAATTTATATAATATTTCTAAACTATAATTTTCTGAAAAAATCGTTTCTATATATCCGAGAAGGACGTGTACAAAAGTTAAGTCAAAAAATATAAAGCATATATACAAGCATAAGCATATATTACATCATGTAAATCCTTCTTCTATAGCACTTAAAGATTAAGGGAGGATTCACACTATAGTGCCCGTAACGATTTACGGTCCGTACTGAATTTCTTGTATGAGAAATATTCTTATAGTTAATGAGGCGTCTCATTGAACCGGAACTTAACCGGAACGATAATAATATGAAAGCTGTCATTGTTTCTCGCATATACTTAAGAATACTTTGACAGGTTGAGATCGAAACGAGAAAGAACCACGACAGCAAAAAGGAGTGTCTTGGCACTCCGTTGAGGTTCTCTCTGCCAACTCTACCTTATACGGCATAAACCGTGAAGCTGATAAATATTAATATAATAACATATAATTTTCAGTGCGTAGCATTATTATATAAATAGATTTTTTAAATATTGTTTTAGCTTCACGCTGTATCCCGCAAGGTTGTTAAATCACTCTTAGCACGTTCCTAAACTCCTAAGTACTTATCAAATTTCAACTTTTAACTTTTAATATGCGTTGCTATCCGTCACTAACAGAATGTTCTTTTACTGCAATTTTCGTCGTGTATTGCTATAAAGGTGATGAAGTAGTTAAAAATGTATAATAATATATAGTTTTAGTTAATTTAAACTTCAGCTTCACACGTTCTCTCCACATATGGTGACATAGAGTGATACGATACAATGATAAGACACTCCGTT
>DWAO01006382.1:0-10962 GCA_018230605.1 Heliconius congener
ATATATATATATATATATATATATATATATATATATATATATATATATATAGGGTAAGTAGAGGAAACTTAGTGTTATGACACTATGTTTTCCGCTCCCCGCCAATATTAATTTATTGATATATTTATTACATTGTTCTGTTTGAAGAACTTCGTAGCTTGGTGCTACGAGGCTACGAAACTATAAAACTTTATACCATACACTTAAATTGGTGTAAATTTTGCTCTTTATCTTTTTAATATTTTAAATATTTAATACTATACTATAAAACATTATGCAAAAGGAACAAAAATTTATAATATGCAACAATTCTTGTTTCGGTATATTTTACGTACTAAAGTATACATATTAGTATTTTTACATATAGTACTAGGTTAATACTAGTCACATGTATTGTATATTAATACGCGCACATAATATATTATGGTTGATCAATACCTGGTACCTGGGCTTGTTTTAGTTCATAACGATAATATTTATTCGTTGTGCACCTTTTTTACAAATAATCTATATTTATTTATGATTTTTAAACACTGCGCGCAAAATATTATTAGATTAAGCTAAATCTAAATATAATGATTCGTATGATTTATTTTCGTCTCTCGTAGCAAAAGCGAGCCAACACATGCATTAAGTTTCTTTGAGGAAAAAAGATTATATATAATATTTAATAAAAAAAAATTGCGATAAATTTAAAGGTGCATGTTTCCATGTAAAGCATGTATTAAAAATGAAATTGTCACTGAGGCATCATCCGTCAATCAAGAGGGTGGGTTAGTGGGCGGAGCTCACACCTGCGCGAGCGCGCGTTCCTCACTCAGTCTGTGTCGCGCGTCCGTTGGCTGCCGTCGCGGCGTCTGTGTAACGATTATGCTATCTATCAAATAACCATGCCGCTGTTTTCGGAACATATTACGAACATGTATTACAGTGGAAGCCCTTCTTATAGTGCACCATATAGTTATAGTAGTTCAATAGCCCCATATGGATCATCCTACAGTGCATCATATTTAAATCCTGGTGGCAATTACAGTAGTCACTCTTCTCTCGGAGGCTACTCACGAGCCCCTTTGCCTTCACGATGGATAAGCAGCAGTCGTACTTATTCACCTATCTTAAGTACTATTTCGGAAAAAGGTACGTCTAGTCCAGTGAGAATAAATAGTCCTAGAAGAGCACCAATTAATAGTAGAAGTTATATATCATCTACTTATATAGCACGTCCTATCAATATAAATACCGCTGATATAGATGTTTCCAGAGATAAATATCGCAATAAAATTTCTAGTACAAATTTATTAACAACCCCCCCTAGACGGCCGAGTCCCAAAGTTCAAAGAGATAATGATCACGATAAACCAGATACTGGTATTGATTCCTCCCCGGGTTCACAGCGCACTACGATTAAACGCGATCGAGCAGTAGTTAGGCTACATACTATAAAACGAAAAGATAGAGATTCTCCAAGGAAACCTATGGAGACAAAACCTGTACAAAATAATAACAACATTGAACTATCGAAACGTACAGAATGTGAGGAAAAATCAGAACCTGTTAAATGGAGGGAAAAACTAGCCGATGATTTAACATTTAAAGTCCAAAAGGAAAAAAAATCTATTGGAGCTAAGTTAGTAGAAAAGTTTACACTGAAAGACAAAGATAATGAATCTTTAGCTGTTGTATCAAAACAATCTCCGCCTAAGAAAAATGACGAGGATATATGTTTAATTCAGCCGCCTACAGATGAAAGTGCTCATAATAAGTTGTTAGGAAGACGTTGTTCTATGGAGCTTTTAGCTGAACAAGCTTCTTTATTCGATTCATTAATAAGGAGAGAGAATTTAAGCACTGCACCATTAGATTTAAGTAAAGTTGGCACTGATAATGTACCCGACAGTGACGAAGCGGAAGAAAAAAAGAGAAAACTATCAAAACATGAAAATCCCTTAGCAACTACAAAGTCAGACCACTCATTACATGACAACTTACAATCTAAAGAAATCAACGACCAGAAACACTCTAAAAGACAAAGCCTAAGAAAATGTTCATCTGGTGGTAGTATTTGTAAGTTAGATTGTATATCTGAAGTACCTAGTAGCACAACATCTAAAAACCTACTTCATACAAAGGAAACTAAAATAGTGAACAAAAAATGTAATAAAAATCCTAAACCTAAAATTAAAACAAAAATTACATCAACGGTTGAAGTAACAACACCTACTACACCATTAAAGTTAATTGTTGAACAAGTAACTGTAGAAGAAAAACCACGCATATGTAAAAAAGGTATAATATTTAGTAGCACAGTTGATGACATTGATGATAAATTAGAAGTTAAAAGTGTTCCCAAAAGTCCAGATGGACATAGAATGAGTATAAAATGTAAAAAATCGAATAATCAAAGTCCAAAACTGCCTAGCCCTGAAGTAGAATTAAGCACAAAAGATTTCAATATAGAAAAAGAAGAACATCGAAAAAGTATAAAAGTTAAACCTATTGAAAGCCCTGAGCCTGAGGATGGAAATTTTTGGAATAAAATAGGTAAACGAGAAACAATATATTTAATTAAAAGGAAACAAAATATAGAGGAAAATATGGAAAAAAACAAGCGTTCATTATTTTGGTTCCCCGAAAATGATGAATCTTCCGCTGACAATGTCAATAATAATGAAAAATTTACGGATAACCAAGCTATACTTAAAGTTATTGAACCTGAAAAGTGCTCAGATGAGGAGGCAGGGACAATATCCGTATCATCCTCCACAGTGGACAAAATTTGTGAGAATAAAAAGCAAACTGAAATCAATGCACAAATAAAAGAAACAGAACTACTAAAAACATCAGAAACGGAAAAAACACAGATTAATGACAATAAAGACAATATTTCGAATAAAAAAAATACTAATATGTTAAATGAAAACGATGATTATAGTAAAATTAAAACACAGAATATGCTTTTAAATTTGATTTCAAATGAGGACAAGGAGACAAAATTAATTAAAAGTGACTTGTCAGTAAAAGATGAATCATTAAGTCCATCTGAAAATTTGAGTCAAGAATTAATAGAAACAGTGAATCAAACTGCCTTTGAAGTTAAAGATAGGGAAACGCGCAGAGAGCCTAATATAAAAGAATCTAAAACACCACTTAAAAATATGCCGTCAAATATAGAAAAAAATACTGAAAATGAAAAGATATTAGTGAGTGAGTTTCCAGACAAAAGTGAATCAAAAAAATCTCTTAAGAATGCAATTTCAATAGAATCTAAGAAAAATGAAAAAGTATCACCTATAAAGATCCAGAAAGCTGAAGAGACATCCAAAGAATTAAATAAAAATGAAAACTATAACATAGAAAAAGCATGCAACCAATTCCAAATAGCAATTAAGGAATCTAAGAAGGATCATAATTTGGTTGAAGATGTACAATCTAATATAGAAGAAGTTGTATCTGAAGCAAACAATAAACCAGTAGAATTTAATGTATGTAGTGAACCAAACAATTTCAAAACTAAAAATAATAAATGTGATTTAGTAGATATCAATAATTTAGATACTAAAAAAGAAAACCAATTAAAAAATGAACCCAAAAAAAATAGTCTTAAAACTAATAACTGGAATCCGAGCGTTGATGTTAAAATAGACAAGGATCCAACAGTGAGATATATTGAATCAAACGTCATCAGTAATGAAATAAGTTTAAATAGAAATATACAAGAAATGGACATAAACAAAACTCAGATATATACGGAATTATATCATAAAAATACGTTTGAAAATAGGACCGCACCGCTTTTTAAAGATGAAGGTCCAAATGTTAATGATATTCATAAAACACTCGAAAATCTAAATATTGTGAATAAAAAAATAGTTTCCCCTATGGACAAAAAGGAAAATAATAAAGAACAGGAGGTGAGAGATCGTCATGAGCTAGAAGACAAATCATTAGATAGCAAAAGCATTCCAGATAACAATGATCAAAAGAATATTTCAATTCAAAAAGATGTAAAAGCAAAATCAAATGAAGTAATAAATACTGTTGCGAAGGATGTAATAGAAGACAAGATAACTCCCTCACCCGCTGAGGCAGTTGAACAGTTTGTTTTGAAAAAACCTGTGAAAGAGGAAAAGGCACCAAAAATATTGATAGCTACACCTCGACCTCTACAAAAGAGAAAACCACAAGTAATTCACACTACATCATCATCTTCATCGTCAGACGATGAATCATCGGATGGAGATGATGATGATTCTGAAGAGTCAGAATCGAGTCAAAGTTCTGCAGAATTTTTAGAATGTGAAAACAACACTGATGGAAGGACTTCAACGGGCTCTAATGATTCAGGATTCGATTCGTCGGCACCGACGTCACCTTCGTCGTTCGTCTATGCAAAGAAAGGTAAAAAGAAAAAATTGTCTTAATATGTATTTTGTTAATTAACTAGTATGCATGTATCGGCATGGAAGCTTTTGCACGGCTTTAGCACACGAACGTAAGTATAGGAAAAGCATTAAGGACTTCATCTTAGTTATCTAGGAAAATGCTTTATATGATTGTTATAGACTGCGATGTAAATTGTCATCGAAAGTGTGAAAAATTGACAGCAAATTTGTGTGGAGTGAACCAGCGGCTTTTAGTCGAAGCATTGGCAACTCGTACAACATCAAAAAGAGGTCAGTAAAGGAGTGAAATAAAAAAATAATTAATTTTTAACAAAAAATAAATAATGTTTTAAATTATTTACTTATATTTTCTAATTAAAAATATAAAATGTAAAAAATATATCAAGACTTTATCTATAATACTACATACTCCGTTGTATACACATTAAAAAACCGCGTGGGAGCACTATGCGGCTGCTACTGTCTGGATATAAGCCAGTCACTCACAACTTATATATGAAGGATTAATAGCAATTATCACTTCTTGAATTAACAAACACTTATCTATTTTCCTTATTACTTTCCTCGTAATAAAAAATTGAATAAAAAAAATCGCTAACCGCACTTATAAATAACCTATGTTCAATTATTTGATCATTATATCATTGCTGTAAAATATTTGAAACTATCCTTTCATTTCCGAAATATAATATACTTAAAGAAAAATGATACTAAAGTAGGAACACATGCAGGTATGAAAGTTTCGTAAACAATCGAAAGTTAGAATAGTCATCGATTTATTTGGCGGCACTTCAAAAATCGCGTATTTTTATCTAAACAGACTGTACGCCCCTCGTTGGCAATGCTCTTTAGACGCTTAGTTAATTCGATTAATATATAGCTGATTGTATATATATATACTGATTTAAAAACCTCTTACGGAAAATATTCAAAAAATATATGAATGTTTCGATTTAACTAGAAAGTAAAATTCTATTAAAGTATTCTAAAAGAGAATAACTGAAATAAAAAATTTCACATTCAAATCTTTTTCAATCAGCACACAGTCATATATATCACAATATGCATATATTTAATAATCTCATTATAAACATTAGGGAAGTTTGTTTTATCGTCTTTATCTACAGGTGGAGACCCCGGCACCTCGACAGCTTCCACACCATCTCAAACGTATACCCACGACGTCTTAGAACAAGAGTTGGGTAAGAAAATATGCACCTATTTTTAACAATTTTTATAAAAATCCTCTTCATTTAATATCTCTCACACTATTTTCTCTTGTAAATAGTGATTACTTTGCTTCGCCTGCTGTCTGTTCACTAAAACTTTCATTACAGTGCTATTAAATTGATGTAAAAATTGTCTGCTAAAGGTAAGTCTATTTTATTTATTACAGCGAACGTTCAGATTTATTTTAGTCAGAACAAACAAGCTATTGAATAAACTCTATTTCGAGAAGATCTTTTAGCCTGTGGGCAATAAATTTATACTTCCTGACACAATTGGCAAAAACCAAATTGTATTTCGAAACCCTCTAAAAATAACCGCGCTAAAACCGAGTCAGGACTTTCTTTGTAGATACTGCAACAATTTACTTTTATTTCCGCGTTCCAAGTATTATATAAGAAACAACTCTGCATAAAAGCAGCGTCTGTTTTAAAGTAGTTAAAATAGAGGCCAGTCGTGGTGCAGGGACACAAGCGTGTGACTGTTAACGCGACAAGTTCTGAGTTCTATTCCCTGGATATGAACATTTAATTTTTTCATTTCTTCACCCAATTCGGTAGAGTCTTAATTAATACTAGTATACTAAAATCAATTACAACATCACAACTAGTGGTTGTATAGAGGATGTAGATAGTAGAGGTTAATTTTCATTACAATTTATGTTCAATTTTATTATAATCAAGTAAAATAATAAAAAAAAACCCTTTATTTATTCGAAAAACAACTTCTAACTTTTAAAAAATTGTTAAACCTGATTTTTAAACAAATAATAATTTTATATAAAGAAATTAACAAATTTCTTACTATTCGTTTGAATATTTTAAAGTACCTAATTTGTTTGACCTGCTCCAGAGTTTGTTTATTGTCGTCGTAAAACACGTAATCGTAAACTCTCTCAACATATATTTGAACGCAAACGCGCGGATGTGGCGTAACTCCATTTCATCAGATTGCATACGATTTACTTTCATGTTTCTTTTCTTAAATTTTTTATTAAATAGTTATGAGATTTCGAGTAATCTGTACCTCAGTGGTCTCCTATCGTCCCAGTTCTAGCTAAGTGCCAAATTTAAAATTTTCCAAATCCCATAATTTTGACGAAAGAGTTTTATATAGGTAATGTATAGATTACTAGTACCTAGTATAGTGTCGTATTATAAAGCAGTATTCCTATAGTACTTAAGAGATTTAGACGTTGCTGTTTAATTATATATGTACTCAATTCAAGACATGCATATGTCTGCATTACTAACAATTTCCAATAACCTTATAGTTAATGACTTCAGTTCCATCTTTTTTCGTAATCGTTTTTAAAATACATGCTTCCACAAGTAAAAAATAATGGATATTTTTTTATTAGGTTCGCAAAACATTCCGTTGAATTTGCCGCAGACAATACGTGTTCAGTTACGGAACTCAACACCGCGCGATGTCTACTTACATAATTTATTCCCCATTATGTATATCATTATTATGTGCTAACTTAGGTCTTATTAGGATTCCAGAGTGAAATTAAATGAAAGTTATAAATTAATGTTGGATATACTAGCGACTCGCTCGCGGCTTCGCCTGCTTGACCAACACATTTTTTTATTTACTAATATGAATTGATTTCGTGAAAACGTCAAAAAGTCGTATTCATAACGTCATTTTAGCGCTAAACAGTTCTATAAGCCTATTATAAAGTTATAGAGGCCAACGCCCTACTATAGCAGTTCTATAAAATAAAAAATGGCCGATTCTCGACAGCTGATCATTGAAAATGACATTTGATGTAAACAAAATATTGTAAATAACCCGTCAATATAGTTAATATCCAAGTTGTGTTAATTTGCCACTTTTATGATTAAAATGGAAGCTTTACAAAGCATAGATGCTTCGGAAACGATGGTAGGAATTGAAAACACAACAGTTCACATCGAAGAAGGATGTATAGAAGTAGGGTGGAGAAATTTACTGAAATACAATAATGTATACCGCATTTAACCAATAAAAAAAATTAATAGTTCGTTTTTGAAATTAGCGTGCACAAACGCACAGACAAACAGGCAAAAAAATTATAAACTATTGTTTTAGATTCTATTAAACATCGATAGATGCCCCTAACGGTAGATTTGCTCATACATCATCCACGTGCAAACAGCAGTAAGTTATAATTTTATTACATTTATCGATTAGCTGAATCGATAAGGAAAATCTTTTAAATGCGCATTTGACCTTGTTTAATGTTTTTGTGATGTTCCTTGAATTCAAAACAAAACATACTGCATATAAACATTCAAAAATGCTTGTCGGTCATGAAGAATCGAGCTTTGGCATTTTCCTTAATATAGCGTCCAAATCCTCTGCAGATCTGATAAACAGTGTTAATCATTTTCTTCTTAAATATCAGATATCAGACCTACTATTATAGTGATTTATGTATATAGAACAGATATTGTTTAGAAGGTCATAGGAATAATAGTTTCCCCTTTTAACATTTTTTTTTTATTTTCAAATATTGTTTTATTTAATAATATTAATAAATATCTATATTATGTTCAGATCCATATGTCGTGTTTTATTCGTAAATATAACATGACAGAATTTACGAGTATATTGGCTTATAAACAGTGCCAAAGTCACTAATTGTGGCAATTATTTACTACATTAGCTATCAAGATACATAATTATTACGGTGACTTAAATAATCTATCTAATTAATTACGATCCATAAATACTATTTTCAAAAATAAAGTGGCTAAAACGTTGGAGTTTTACATCCTAACATATTTATTGACCACAACAATATCATAATATTATGTTAAATTCTTTTGATATTATAAAAAAGAAGAAAAGTTTTGATAATAAATGTACTGATTTACTGAGACGACCTTGATTTTGCTGCCTGAGGCGAGTATTTTTAGAGGGCATGTGATTTTTTCTAGAACTATCAAATTATTTTGTCGTTGTATTGTGCTGATATGACATAATGATAATCTATTATTCATCAAAAATCCGGTGTTACGTTAACTATTTTCACTATATACTTTTAGTTACAAAAAAGAAAGATTTAACGTCTATAATATTTTGATAATCATCTAGCTCTTACTGTTTATATCGATATTGATCAATCGAGAAGGTAATATTCTTGAGTTCATAGATGTTACAGCTTATAGCAGGGTAGGCGGAGAACCTAGAATGTGAATGAGCATTTTTAAAAATCCTGATGTTTTTGTAACATTATTGTTTTCTTTCTCTCTCTCTCATTCTCTCTTTCTCTCTCTCTCTCTCTCTTTCTCTCTCTTTCAGCTTCACGCTGTATCCCGCACACAACAGGATAGGCAGAGGGAACCTAGCGTTAAGACACCCCTTTCCCCACTTTCTGCCGAGTTCTGGAGGCATTGCGTGTTGAGTGGCGGAACTGAACGCCGCGCTTTTGCCTCGACACCAGAGCCAAGAAATGAAAATATAAATGTAAATAAATATTTCGATTCGTCGAGTGGGGATCGAATCCTCAACCGATTTTACAGTCACACTTTGTGCCCCTGCGCAACTACTGGCCTTAATTTGAGTTTCACATTATTGTTATTTTAAAATTGAAATTTAAATTCTATTTAAATTCTCTAAGCATGACTATGAAAATGCTTGCATTGCTTAAAATTTCATTTTCTTCTAGTCAATAACAAACGTAATGCGAAAAATATGTTCGATAAATAATGAAACTTGATACATATTTATATATGTTATAATTATAATTATCCCATTTTTTCATTTATGATTTAATTGATTGAACTTTAAAAAAATATATATAAATATTAATTACGTGTCTTTGTATTGTTTTTATAATCTTAAAGAATATATTAAAACAATATTATTATATGAAAATATGTATACTATGAATATATGTGTAAAAACATTTTTTATTTTCACAGAACAATCGACGGCGTACGAGCTTTTTAGAAAAACTGGTCGCTTTACGCCCCCCGCTAGATCCATACCGAGATTCAAAAAATATACAATTGAAGACTTTCAATTTATTAAGGTGCTGGGCAAAGGAAGTTTTGGCAAGGTAGGCTATTTTATACGTTCATTTTATTTTATAAATTTCAATGTCTAAAAATATTCTAGGTCCGGGATGGCTACCTTACTTAATGTGACCGACAAAGAAAGAGTGTTTACAATTATACACCAATTATTTACGAAATTTCATTAAAATTAAATATATATTTTTGATTTTCCTAAAAAAAGGACATAGAGCATCAACAAAAATACGTCAGTTTAATAATGTTAACATCGCTAGAAGCTTTCATTTTCTAATAATAATTTTATATGACGCAGTTTAGAGTAGGTACTTTATCACTGCGTCGGCATATATCAGTGACGTAGACTATACGATCACGTCGGAGTGCACATCAAGTGCAACGACTGACATGCTGACAATGTAAGTACGACTTATAAAATCATATTATAATGAAATGATCTTTTACGCTTATTTACTGCAATAAATATATTTGAACAAACTATTTCGTGCAATTAGAAAGATTTATTTAAACAACAAATTCAACAGAAAGCACATACTTAATTTAAGCGAGTTTCAGTATTGTTTACGTTCTTTTCTTCGTTCTTTCTTTTCTTCGTTTACAGAAGACAAACGAAGGAAAAAAATGGGAGGATGTAGTTTAAAAGTCATTATAGACTTTTCGTGATGAATGGTTAAACACAATGTTGCATTTCAACGCTAACTCATGAAAGCATATCTATATTTTTTTCAGCTTCACTCTGTATTAACTACAAATAGCAGGGTAGACAGAGAGAACCTGGGAAATACGTGTTAACACACTCCATTCCCATGGAGACACTCTCGTTCCCCCCAATAATACATATCTTTTTCTTATTTATAATATGTATATCATATACATATAATGAAAAGAATGTATTTTTCAGTAACGGTAGAAAACATAAGAGTCTTCTTATTGTTTTCTACCGTTGACCCACTTGTCAATAGAGTCGAGTGCCAGAATTGATGTGACGGCTAGAGTTAATTTTGGCTTACTCTGTTCATACCAAATGCACTATGTGTTTGCTCGCTTCCAAACATTACATATATTTATATAGTATTGAAGACTCTTGAAACGGTAACCAGATGTCAAGCACTTTACTAATCTATTTGTTAGGTCAATAAACAAACTTCTTCATTTTCAGTAATTAATATGAATCTGAATTATTAACCTCAGCTGTAATGATCAAAACAATGATATAAATAACTATAAACGTATAACTTTATTTTTATTTCGAACTAGCGACCCGCTCGCGGCTTCGCCCGCTTAAACCACAGAATTATTTACTTAAT
>DWAO01006383.1:0-10962 GCA_018230605.1 Heliconius congener
TATTAGATCAATAATCATGTAGTTTAAGCGGGCGAAGCCGCAGGCGGGCCGCTAGCAACACATATTTGGGCAAATACCAAAAATGTTTGGTATCGATTTCGGTTCGGTTCGGTTCTGTATGTAAATTTTATTTAGACATTTTTAAGATGCTGCGATTTGTTTCACTTGGTCGAAGGAAAAAAAATACACAGATATGCCTTTCTGTAGAAACCGAACCCACAACTATCGTGTGGTCAGAATTTTCCAAACATTATATTACAAAAGATTTTATATTTATCTTCACGCTGCATCCCGCATGTATCGGGGTAGGCGGAGTTGGACTGGAGGACACATTTCGCTGAATTTTCGAGACATTGCATTTTGAGTAGCGGAACTCAACGTAAAATATTTCATTCCTCCGACTGGGAATCGAACTCACAACTGGCGCGGTTTCCCCGCTGCGCCACTGCGCCACGACGGGTTGTTCTACTACAAAGATCGACTGTAATTATGATATGTAAAATGTTCTTATCACTTCGTATCTTTAACGAATAGTACCGACTTGCAAACTTTTAAATAAACATATTCTAAAAATAAATATAACTCAATCTACTACGAATATTTTGCTCTCGATACACATCTCGATAGTGGCCCTGTGGCGCAACGGATAACGCGTCTGACTACGGATCAGAAGATTCCAGGTTCGAATCCTGGCAGGGTCGAGTTATCTTTTTTTCAATAATATAATTTTTTTTTTACTTTTTATTATTTATGCTTATTATTATATAATAATTCTGGATGCGTTATCGTATCGCTAAAAGAGGTTGAAAAAGAATCCCAATAAAAGATCGTTAAGCTATTGTTAACGAACAGGAAATATCTTTCCCCTTTATAATAAAGTTTCCTTTTTTGAATTATAAATTGTGTTGAATTTAAATTAAATTTTGCTTACATACTATTAAGATATTAATTAGTACGGAAAGATAAAATAAAAACTAAAATTGATAGATTAAAATTATATTTTACTTCGAAAATATATAGCTATACACGCGATAATAAATCTACTTTCCATTTCTAGCTTGATGACACGGCGTTAAGCTACGCCGCCTGACGCACAATATAATCACCAGTAAGCTATCTCTGCCTTTTCCTATAAGCGGAAGAAATAAAACGGTGTGGTTAATTATTTTCAATTAATGAAAATCAAACGATGCGTGCACAATACTGTTGAAAACAAGCAATATTATTATAATTTATTTAATATTCAACCTTCAATCAAAAAGTCCAAAACACGTATTATGTAAATACGAACCCACTACAACCAAATTAAAGTGTTTGTTTAATTGATTTTTATTTGAAAAGGAAATGTTAAAGCATAGCCATGTATTGAAATAATTAACAATTTAAATGAGTGCATCCATATTCAATGCAGCTATGATAAACGGCTCACCAAAAAAGTTCTATTAATAATGTAGAAAAAGATAGTTTTTTTAAACAATGGAAGTATGTTTTCACTTACGTAATTTTACTAATATTTTGTGATTTTTGTTTCTTAACTTCTTATTATTTGGGGCAGATTTCTCAAAAATGAAAAAACGAAATATTGATGCATCGTTTCGTTGAGTTTGTCGGACTGTAAACGCGACCGTTGTGGATTGAATTCTCAGTCGGGAGAAATAATTAGTTTCATTTCTTCGCTCTGCTACCAAAACATGTCCCTAAATCTGGGTGAAAAATTAAGGACCCCGTTACCACTAGGTTCCCTGTCCCTACCAGGTATATGCAGGATGCAGCGTGACTGACACTACAAAGCTTATTTCAAGTATAACATACAAAAATAATAAAACAGGGTAGGTACCTAATTAAAAAACGTTCTCAGGGAAAGCCAAAGAAATGAATATCAAAACGAAATATCATATTAATTTATGTTAACATATAACTAAACCGACGAAAGCTCACAAAGCGTGTTTAATAAGACAATTTTTTGGTCGACTGACATTGTGGTACTATGATAGTGGCAGTTACAGGTGAAGGAGTCAGTCGGCCCTAACTTTACAGTCTATTTAGATTTTATACAACGATAATATGCTTATCAAACGGTTATTAAAATTGGGCTTTTTTTTTCTTTTTGGAAACAGAGTTGGTGGCTTTTAATAATGCTTATTAAAATAAAATAAAAACATGATAAATATGTTTTCCATTTTCTTATAAATGCGGCGTTATTGTTTGACACAAAATACCTAAGTTTCGAGAGGTTGTTGGTTCTATTTGCCTGCTTCAAAATATTAAGGACCTTTTCAGCAAGGGTGCGAAGTAACATATCTATAACCGCTTTTAATCTAGCCATTTGTAACTTCACGCTGTTTCACGCACATTGCAGCGTATGCAGTACCTAATCTTGTATTTTAAGACACTCTGTTCCCCATTATCCACCGCATTCTGGAGGCATTGTGTGTTGAGAGGCAGAACGCAACGTTCGCACGTTACCAGAGCTAAGAAATGAAAATATTGGAAGGTCAAGAAAATAATTTATTCCCTCGAGCGAGAATCGAACGCACAACAGTCGTATTTACAATCCGATACAGCTACTGCCTCAGGACCATTCTTAATGGCATAACACAATAGTAGTAATATAAATTTTAAAGAGGGGTTTTCGTTTTTATCTTGAGGATCACTTTTCTTTTTCTTTTTTTTAATTTTCCATTTTTCTACACGTCTGAAACTAGCGTACTGCGATAGTAACTGATAAACTTGTTTCGACCGACCAAATTTACATGCAATACCGAAAAAATGGGACATTTGTACGTCCCGGTGGCATATTTCGGGACATCGGAACACACAAGCGAAAAGGGGACAGTCCCGTTCATAACGCGACGTCTGGTCACTTTAAGTATAACAGCAAAGTTTATATGATGGGAAACATTAAATTTAATGTAGCCGCGGCTATAGATAACACAAACTAGGTATTTACGATTGTGCCGATACATATCTAAAGTACTAGTAAACTTGCGTACCTCTAGAGGTGGCTCTAAATTATATTTTATAATAGACTATGGTTCACCTGCTTTCTCAGTAGAAAACTGAATTTAATTGTTTTAATTATCTTAGATTATGCGCTTATGTATATAGCCATATTTTATTGGTTCTTTTAAGTAAAAGAAATAGTGATCAGCTCGCAGCGTTGCTCATCATGCATCCTGCAACATAGTATGGTAGGTAGAGGAACCCTGGGAACGTCATGCTAAGACACTACGTTCCCATTAGGGCACTTCCGTTCCCCGCTTACCGCAAATTTCTGCAAGCTTTTTTAATACGAAAAGATGATATAAATTTAATTTATTACTGGTAACATTACATTGGAGTAACATTAACATTAGAACTGAAACTAGTAAGTATACCTATTTGAAAAATAAAGGTATGGTTGATTCACATGCAATTTAGTAATTTGTGGCGTAATAATAAATATCGTATTATATTTTTTTTAGCTTCACGCTGAATCCCGCATATTGTCATGTTATCAAAGCTAAGATATGAAAATGTTCATTTCCCCAAGTTGGATTTAAACCTACAACCGTTGTGTTTTCAGTCAGTCACAGGAAACACAACATTTCGTTCTTTACCTGGAAACCTAGTATTTAGACAATTAGTTCCCATTAAACCACTTCCATGATCCAATTTCCGCCGAATAGAGGCTTAGCGAGCTTTGATTAGCTGAAAATAAAATGCTTAACAAAATAAAATAAATCAAATGCTTAACAAATTTTGCTTAAAGTTGATCATGTAATAAAATGTTTATAATTCATAGTAATATAATAAAATATACTAAATACATACAATTTAGTACAAAAACATAATTAACTAGGTTTTTTATAATACAATATGATAATAATTATTTAATTAACAATTTAAATTCATACTACACTTACGCCAACATGAAATAAAATAATTATAATTGTTTTTATTAAATTAATAAATTAAATATTAATTGCAATTTTAGTATTAATATGTAATAGTAATTAATACTAATTAAAAACATTTTCAATTTATGTACGTACTTAAATTATATCTTCAAATTTACGTAACGTACGTTATGGGTTTAGATAAAAAAATAAAATTGGGTCCGTTGATAAGCCGTTGTGGCGCAGTGGCAGGATGTGTGACTGTGAACTATGCGGGATACAGCATGATGCTATATATATAATATATATATAACGATGATAGAAGCTGAATCACTTATCCAAACGTTAGTTTGTCTGTTTGTCAATTTGTTCGTGAATATGCAAAAACTACTGGATAGAAATGAATAAATCGGTGTGATAATAACTAAAGCCTGCATTTATAAATCTCATAATCGCCTGCATTTATAATCGTCATTTAAGCCTGAGATCAATCTTGAGATGGCGTTTTCATTCATAGCTATATAATTTATAAAAGATAACGGCATCTCAAAATGGATATAGGACTTAAAAACGGTTTTTAATACTTCGAGACTCTAAAGCCAGCTTCCTTGTCGGTGATTGTACTGTTGTTCATAGCATGTACCATAAAAAAAATAAAAAAAATAAAAGTACTTAACTACTATAGCAACTTCTAGGATAGCTTTCATTCTTTCAAAGACTGCACAGTCAAATGACGTCGATCATTTGTAAGTGAAGAAGAATTATACGAAAACAAAAATATGACGAATATTTTAATTAAGTCGAATAAATAATCATTTATCTATGAGTGATTTAATAGATAAATGATTATTTAGTCGTGACTTGTGGATTCGATTCCCACACGACTTGTGGGTTCGATCCCCACTCGAGGAAATAGGATAAAAAAGTCTTCAAGTTGGGATCGAACCCAGAATCGTTTGCCCCTGTGCCACGACTGGCCTCCTGTAAACGGACTTAAGTAATTTTAGCATAATTGACTAAACCGACGAGATAAAGTAAAATATGCATATAAATAATACTATTCATATTTAGAATACGATATAAATGTTTATATTATATATTTTAATCACATAAGGTACATATGTATGATCATTTAAAATGAATAAATGAATAATTTTACAAATATATGGTAACTAAAATAAGAGACGGTAATATATTACATTACATTAAATATTATACAATAAGGCTGGAAATACGTGAACAATTTTTGTCTCTTTTGTTTTTTAGCTTTAATCTGTATCCAGCACTAAGACACTCCGTTACCATTAAGACTCTTCCGTTTCCCACTTTCTGTCGAATTCCAGAGGCATTCCGTGTTGAGTGGAGGAACCCAATGCCGTGCTTTGCCTCCTTACCAGAGCCAGGAAATTAAACTATTAAATGTTTCGTTGAGTAAAAATCGAACCCACAGTCGACCCCACCCACTTTTACAGTCACGCTTGCGCCACGACTGGCCTCACAATTTTTAATAAGTTACAAATATTCCAAGGTAATAAACGGCTTCATAAAAAGATTTTGGCAATCACTTATTATATAAGTCTTTTATATATTAATGTATCAGTAAATTTTTGTACGTGTGTTTGTTCCTATGCCATTTTATAAACATAAAAGTGTAAATATTATCAAATGTATGGTAGTGAGTAATGTTTTATTTATTGATTTAATATATTTTATAAGCATTATTTTTAAAAAAAACTAATTAAATGCACTTCTACCTATAAACTATAAGTGCTTTTTGCTTTTTTATTAATATATAGATCAACAATCTGTAAAATTTAAATGGGTCCCGACTGTTAATCCTAATGAACTATCTGGGGCTGTGTTTTTATTTTTCTTTTTAGTTTTTATGTTGGGTTTTTTTAATAAGTTTTATTATATATGTTTTAACATGTAATATCGATCAATATCTAGTAATAACAATATGATTCAAGTATAAATAGTAAGTAGCAGGTAGTAATATTAGTTTGCAATGAAGTTATTATACAATACGTTTAAAAATGTTGACGGTTTCCAGGAGGCGCGAGTTGAAATCCTTCTACGTATAACTTTTTTATACGATTTTTAATATCATTACCTAGAAATTGTATAAGACATCGTTTAGAGTAAATATTTAAAATTTTCAAAATGTCGAATAAAATTATTGTATAAAAAAAAGACGGACCGTAGTTCTGTTGAGTTACCAGATTTAAAAAAAATTGATAGTAACTCGAACTTCCTACGGGAACGTGACCAAAACCGAGATTTTCTATTATAAATCTCTTCTCTCTCTCCTCTTAGAATCCATACAAACAAAATAGCGGGCGACGACTAGTATGCCTATGAATAACCGCTTCAGTAGACTTTGCCATTGAAAATGAGGGGTCTACTAGAACTCACGTAGTATACGAAACACAATGGAGAAGGTTGTCTCGCGAATATGACTCACTTTGATATATATTCATTTAAATATAATGCTTTAAGTAAATACTTTTTTGTATGCAAAAACTTTGTTTTGTTCATAACAATAATATTTATAAAACATAAAAAAAACATTGAGGCCAGTCAAAACGTTGGGGCGCAAACGTGTGGCTCTCAACATATTTATATTTTCATTTGCCCGCTCTGGTGACGAGGCTAAGCCCGGCGTTGAGTTCCGCCGCTAAACACGCAATAAGCCCGAAATTAGACAGTCATTTCCTAAAAATATATTTAAAGAATATTTCAGAATTGTACAAGCTTAAAATAGAAGAAGCTTTTGAATATTTTAGTTTTAAACTTTGTTTTATTTAATTTTTGGGGGATTTTTTTTCTGTACTATTTTAAGAAAATAATGCCTACTATTTATTACATACATTTCTTATAATAATTTGCTCCAATTTTGTAAGTAATAAAATGATTAAATAAAAAGCTAAACGTTATATATATTGTATGACAAATAACAGTAACTAAAATTAAACAGAAACAAGATAAAACAAAAAAATATTAATAACAAAAAAAAAAAAAAAGAAAAAAAATTGGAGTGTCAGAAGACACAGGCCCCGGCGAGATTCGAACTCGCGATCTCCTGTTTACTAGACAGGCGCTTTAACCAACTAAGCCACGGCGCCGATGAAGATTCTTGCGAAATAACTGACTGTTATTTACAAAAAGGTTATCTTATCACCCTTATTGTATGATAATGGTTGATTTTTTTACTTATATATTGAATTTACAAACAAAAGTATTATTGTGATATTCTAATATTATTACGTTTTTATTATTATAAATTATATGTTTATAGAGTTTCTTGAAAGTCATGTTTTTCCTGTGCATTTGTCGCGCAAAATCGGAATATTACGATTTGAGTGGCGGAATTCAACGCCGCTCCTTGCTTGTTTTCTAAAAAAAATAATTTTCATATATATATATATGTATACAGGCCGTCAAGGCTCACATTGTCTGACCGTAAACGCGACGATTGTGAATCCGATTTACTCTCGATTTACTCGACAGAATGAATTGGTTTCATTTATTCGCTCTGGCAAATAGACAAAGCACGGCGTTATACAACACACCACACAATGTCTCGAAAATTGGGCGGAAAATATATAAATTTCTATTGGTATTTAGAAGATTTTAGATATCTTCAGATATGTCTATTATTTGAGAGGTATATCATCCAAAGGGAGAACCTGTATTTTGCTTCTTATCAAATATAACCATTTCACTAGCTTATTTAGTAAACAAGGTCGAAGGATTAATGATTTTTGAATACAGTCCACGTAGAATATAATAAACACAACAGTATTTGTATGTATAATATTCATAAAATTGGGCACCATTTAATTGTATTTAGTAATTCCATGGTAGAGTATCGCTGTGCAGATTTGATTTTAATATTTTAGATTATTTTCTTTCCTTCAGAAGCCAGTCGTGGCGCAGGGGCACAAAGTGTGACTGTAAAATCGATTGGTTGTGGATTCGATCCCCACTCGAGGAGATGAAATATTTATTTATATTTTTATTTCTTCTCTCTGGTCTCGAGGTACATATGCCACTCAACACGAAATGCCTCCAGAACTCAGCCGAAAATGGCGAACAAAGTGTCTTAACACTAGCTTCCCTCTGCCTACCCTGTTGTGTGCGGAATACAGCGTGAACACTATCCTATTCCTTGAGATTTTTGCTTATTATAATAAGCAAAAGTTTGGAAAAGGTATTCTGAACTTGTGCGCCGCCATCTACGCTAATGACGTGGTCTCTTCTCTCTTTCTTAGAGTTATGAAAAACTATTGAATGTATAAATTATCAATCTGTTCATGCAGTATAATAAAATATAAATATAGGTATAATGCGGACGAAGCTGCCAGTGGGCCGTTAGTTTAAATAATATAAACAATATGACAAATGATGACGGTACTGTAGTTTGTAATCTATTAACTTAGTTATTTTCAAGTGTCGTTTTAGAAGATCTATGATTAGAATAGTAATAACCTCATTTAACTTGAAAAAATATTTTATTCACTGATAGCCTAATTTTGTAGATCACCAACTAAAAGATTTAAACATTCAATTGTAAATGAAGAATTTTGAATAAAGTTCGAATGTAAATTACATTAAAATATTTTATACTAATTTAATTAATATAATAAGATTTTTTATATTAAGTATTTTAGTGTAGTTATATACTAAAATACGTGATATACAAAATCTTATAAATAGAGGCCGTCGTGGCGGCAGGGACGCAAGGGTGTGAGTATAACGCGGTGTGGGTTCGATTCCCACTCCTTCTCAATATTATGATTTCTTCGTTCTAACACCAAGGCAAGTTCCGCCACTCAACACGCAATGCCTCGAAACTTCAACGAAAAGTGGAGAACGGAGTGTTTTAGCACTAGGTTTCCTCTGCCTACCCTGCTGTATGCTAGATACAGGATGAAGGAGAGTTTTATTAGTAATAAGAAAAATGATAATTTAATATTATAATTTTATATTATCAAGTTGTCAAGTCATATGTACCTCGTGGGTACAAATTCCACTAGTAGTACTTCTACGTGTGTGAACAGTTTAAACTATTTCCATTAAATGATTGAGCAAGTTGGTTTAAAATTCACATATGTATATGTGTACATTGAATAACTTATTTTTAACTCTTTATTATGTTTAACATATTTATATCGAAAATATAACGTGGGATCAAATGAATAATCTTTGCTACGGTCTTTGAGTATGTTAGTATGTTCATATTTCGTATGTTCTATGATTTTTTTTTCTTTTGATAAATCAGCTTCACGCTGTATCCCGCACAAAGCAGGGTGGGCAGATGGAACCCAGTGTTAAGACACTGCGTTCCCGTTCCTCTTTAAAGAAAAGATATAACTAAAAGTAGGACCTAATAACAATATGGAGAGTTTTAGTTGGTCATAATAGATTCAAGAGGCCGTCGTGGCCCAGGGGAACAAGGGTGGACTGTAACGCGACAGTTCAAGCATTCGTTGGGAGGTGGTGGTGGTGGTGGAAGGTGCATAGAAATGTCGTAATGGGGCACGGAACGGCTTAACATTCGATTCTAAGATTCTCTGTGTTGCCCTACTACTACCCTGTTTTGTGCGGGATACAGCGTGAAGCTTAAACAATATATAATCCATATTTATTTTGTCAGTTTTACACTGTTTCCCTTATATAGCAGGGTAGGCAGAGAGAATCTAGTGATGAGACAAATTCTTTGCTTTCTGCCCAAATTGTGTGAAAAAAAAATCAGAACGTTGAACAGGTAAATAAATATTGTAAAGATAGTTCATGTTAAGGAACCCACAACCATCAAATAAATAACAGAATACAGGCAGCCGCTATATGTTGAAACAACACATATAATATACTATAAACTATGTAATAATATCTTTTTAGGTCAACTTACTACCCACATTTTTTTCTGGTCACCTTAAGCCCAAAAATTCCCTAATTTTTAATAAATATTTACCTACTAAAAATACCTTTTTTAGAAACACGTAGATTTGCATACAAAATATTAAAACAGTAAAATCAATAAAACAGAAACTATGACGATATCAATAATTAAATATGGATGTCCATAAATGTCATAATATCCTAACATCATTTACACGTCGAGCGACGTTGACCAAGGTTATTAAATGTATGGAAGACGAGTAAAATTTCAATGATGGCAACATATAAGGCCGTTTGAATATTAATGTGACAAAATATTATTATCTCTATCGTACGAATAGAATATGAATGTTATAATAATTAACTCAAAAGGCAAAAGGCGTGATGTACTGAGTGAGGACTGTTTGGTCCCTCGCCAGCTATGATTAAGGAGTGTCAGCAGTAACAAATATATCTATATTTTTGCACGCTTAAGGGATAAAACGCAAGCGGGGTAGCCTGGGAGAACGGAGCACCAACCGCTACCGCCTCTGTATACGTTCTCGCCTCATCTAGTGTTCTCATCCTTTTCATGGATGGCCTTTCCGGTGTCCTCGTGAGTTTTACGTGGCCTTCCTCTATTATCGTCGATACTGTGTTCTCGAAGGTTAACCGAGGTCTCCCCACTATTTCGAACATTTAGTTATTACGATAATATATAAAGCTTACTTTTATTTAATTGTTCTTGTTGTTAGAATAAGTTTAAATAAAAAAAATATCATCGGAACAAAAACCAATATTAACAAAAATTACACTATTTAAAAAGGCTAGTTTTATTGTAATTCATGATAAATATTTTAATAAACAAAAAATAAATGATCATTCTATCGCTACAAGGGCGCTGTTTAAGAACACGCGTGTATAATTGGCCACGTTCAGGATTTACAAACAAACAATGATAATTTATACCATACCTATTAATATGTATGGTTGAAAGAAAAAGACAAAACGCGGCGTTGAGTTTTACCACTCAACATGAATTGTATCTTTTTATTGCAGATTCAGCCCGCTAAACTGATTTCGCATAAACATTTTTGACGTTACGCCGTCTAATCAATGCACCCAAGGCACCGTAAACTCTGTTTTTTTACTTACTTACTTACTTAACTTCACGCTTTATCCCTAGCGGGGTAGTCAGAGA
>DWAO01006384.1:0-10961 GCA_018230605.1 Heliconius congener
CTTCACGCTGTATCCCGCACACAGCAGGGTAAGCAGAGGGAACCTAGTGTTAAAAAACTCCGTTCCCCAGTAAACCAGTCGGTTCCCCACTAGGTTCCCTCTGCCTACCCTGCTGTGTGCGGAATACAGTGTGAAACTGTTTTTTTTTTTTACTTATTAAAATTATAGTTATGATATATAATTTTTAATCATGAGAATATTCATTATTTGTCGGAATTTTAGCAGAATAAAAAGAACCTAGAGTTCACTAGAGACATTCTCTTCTCTACTTGGAAATGAATAACTTAAGTTAGTCTCTCTGACTACCCCGCTAGGGATAAAGCGTGAAAACTAATTATTGCAAATTTTGCATTGTCAAAGTTGGAAACCGTTTATCGGAGTATCAAAGTTTAGTGCAATGAGCAAGCAACCGTGAAGTATCGGGATCGCTCACACAAAGGACGTCGCCTCTGTATCGCGATGTCATTACGACGACATTACAATTGGGCTAGTTCGAAGTGAATTTGAAATATTTTGTTATACATTACGTTTTTTTTATTCTGAATTATTTTATTTAATTTTAGCTCCACGCTCATTCCGTATATCGTGGATAGGCAGAGGAAACTTAGTATTAAGACATTCCGTTCTCCAATTTCCACCAATTTTCGAAGTATTGCTTATTGAGAGTTGAGGCAGAATTCAACGCCACTTTATCGTGTAAAGATAGATAATGGAAAACAAAGTAAAGTATTATTAGACTTTTTTTTAGTAACAAGATAAAGTGCAGTGTTGAGTTCCGCCACGCGACATGCCGCGGCGCGCTATATCTTGTTATTATAGCGAGTAAATGAAAATAATTAATTCCTCCGAGGATTCCTCCCTGGATGGGTACCCAACCCATAGCCTTCATGTTTCAGTCAGACGTTGAGCCGCTGATGAGGACATTTGCCCTCGAATAAGTAAAACATTTTCATGTTCTTGATTTTAGTTTCGATGAAATGAATAACAGAATGATATTTAAATAGATTTCTTTGCTAGCGTCTTCGCGTCTTTAAGGAACAAGACGGATCCGCAATGCATACAATACAATGCTCTAATGTAAAACAGTGCGTGCGGGTAGATCACAATCAAAACTGCTACGAAATGCGGGAAACAGCCGGGACTTCAAAAGGTTTCTCGAAAATTATCACTGCTGACTGATAACTTGTCGGTGCACATCACTGATTCTTTAAAACTTTATTTTAAATGATTAATATCGGAACAAAAACTTAATTATAAAATGTCTTAATTGACTGTCGTAAATTGTCGTACTCAGGATGTTCGTGAGTTTGATCGAACTAAGGGATATTTTGTTTTGTACTAAAATATTTTTTCCTGGGTCTTTTTTATGGTATTTTCATACCAAACTGGAACATACGCGTCTGGTTTCTGTCCAAATTTTTACACATTTACTGAAATATATTAGTAGAAGCTATTTAACCTAATTGATTTGTTTCGTCTGTATCCAGTCAAAATACACGCAAATAGCATGTAATTTGACTAACAAACAACATTTAGTGGAGTTGGTTAAATATTAAAAGTTTCTGGAGACGGTCCCAGGTGGCTGTGACTCCAACCTTACCGTCTGAAATTTGAATGTTGTTATCGTTATACTGGTGTATAACTCTGAGTATGGATTGATTAGAGCTAAGATTTTAAGGTAAGGCACTCATGTTGTTATATTTATGAGGCCATAGTTGTATGTTTGGTTCCCGCTCAGACGACTACCTAGGTTCCCTTTGCCTACCCTGCTATACGCAGGATAACTGAAGGTTAGGAAAAGTAAATATACTTATTTAGAAAACGTATAAAAATATTGAACGTAGCGGGACTCGAACCCGCGCCTTCTGGAAACCAACCAGGCGCTCTGACCACTAAGCCATACGTTCTCAGCAAGCTACGTCGAAATTTTTATACGCTTGTTACAACTTATTTATGTTATTAGCATCGCTGTAGGAAAATTTTCACAAATTTCCGCTACTCAAAAATAATTACTAAGAATTATCGTCTGGCAAGAGAGAATGTTATTTATTATATATTTTTTGTACATTTTTAAAGTGTGGAGTAACACTTAGGAAATTCCACCTAAGTGTGGAATAACAGTTTAAAAATCGTATCGTAAAAAATTAAAAGTCGTTCATTTGGTTTAACGATGACTTAACTGCAATTTAATATGTCGAATTATGTGGTGACTACTTATAAACTGTTTGTGTCTCCTGCAATATTTCAAAAACTACAAATGTTTCATTGTTGCCCCAAATGAACGATATGTGTGTAACTGATATAATTCACTATGTAATTTAATACACATTCACTAAAATATACAAAAGGAAGTGACTTATTAACCGGTTTTCTATGCATATGCTAAAAACTCAACAGATGCCTATATAAATAAAAAAAAAGAAAGCATATGCCTAAAGGGATATTTTTTTAAATAAAGTAATTCACATAATTGGTAACCCTACCCGCCGTACTGTGCGCGGGAGTCGGGGGCAACGATCTCTGACTAAGCGTTATTGTTTTAAATTTTAATTTACGAATCGAATTTTGTTTTTTAAGTTTAAATATATTTTTTTATTTTCTATTTTTCGATTTTGATATATTAGTATTTTTGTTTATTTTATAGCTTTTGAGATATTTTTTTATTTGCGAATGATTTCTTTATTTAAAAAAATATTTATATTTGTGTGATGTTCATGGTATAACTTTTTTTTAACACAAAAATAGACACGCTATATGATGGTTATGAGGTCAAATTTAGCTTTTAAAGAGTTAATGCGTACTTAGTCCTTTGACTGGAATCTAATACGAGAGATGTGTAAAAGAAAAAAATAACTGATGTTCAATTAACACCAATTACACGAGTTAACATCTAGGCCGTCGTGGCGAAGTGACACAACTTCTGACTGTAAACGCCAAAGGAAGGAATTTATTTTTATTTCCTCAATTCTGAAATGTATCAAAATTTGGAATGAATACAAAAGTGTTTAAACAGTAAATTGCACCCTGTTATGTACGGGACAACGTTAAGCAAATAATATACATAGCAGAGTATGCAGAGAAAATCTAGTGTTTAGACACTCCGTTCTTTACGACATTCAGTAGTGTAAACTTAGTGTTTATGCCTACAACTGCTGGAGAGTAACGATATATGAGAAAGCTCATACAAATAAACATAAAAAACAAGTCTTCCGTACCTTTATTTCCGCAACGATATTTCAACGCTGCAGCTGTTTATAATGACAGATGTATAGGTATTTTTATACTTATAAATACTATTATTATTTTTAAAAAATGTTATTAAATTATTTAATAACGTTTTTACCTATTTCACTTATGTTTTCATTAAGTGAGATGAATATTTGCAAACTCTAACTGAAAACAACCTTCTTACTTCTTAGTGGATTATGCTGATAACTGTCTTAGTTAATTTTGTCTGTCTAATTGTCTTACAGATATATTGAAAAAAAAAGCCGTTATCGAATAAAGAATTTTCTCTTTTATGCAAGAGATGTTGGTTAAAAATGAAAGATCATGTTGAAATTTAATAAATAGAAATTTTGTTATATGTAACTGAATGGTTTTTCATTATTTTTATAATACTTGTCCTATGATAAGTAAAATAGTTAAATTAATTATTAAATGATTTGCGTAAATTAATTATTAAAAACACAAATAAATTGTTAGGTATATATTTTTTATAATGAAATATTTATAATTTATATAACTCCATAATAATGTATTAAAATATATTTATATATAAAGTGAAATATCTACTTTATATTACGGTTATAACGTATTAATTTATTATATTAATAAAGATAATAATATTTTTTTTATTGATTGAAGAAAGAATGTTTATTTATTTATTGGTTATATAAATTATATAATTTTTTAATAATGAGATTATTGACATACATAATTTTTTTTTTATATAATGTCTTTATTGAGATTCTTTTGTTTTTTTAAATATACAATTTTAATTTCAAATAGTTAATTTAAATATTAATCAAAAAGGACAGGCAGAAAGAACCTAGAATTCTCGGCCATTTTTCCGGAATTCGAGACATTTGGTGTTGAGTAGCGGATTTCAACGCCGCTCTTTGTCTTACCAAAGCAAAGACGTGTAAATAATTCATTACACCGAGTGGTAACCGCATCCCCAAGCATCGCATTTGCGGTGATATCCAATGCGACGGCCACTTTACTGGTCAATTACTATAATCAAATGAACCTTAAACATCGACCTTTTATCAAACATGTATATTATTTACTTACATAATTGTTAAAACAAATTGTTTGTTATTAACTTAAGGAAATTGTTGCTAATATGCTGTGGATTTTGAAAAAAAATTTGTATTCATATCGCTATCATAGATATATTCGGCAAGATAAGCTTTGATGATTGAATCTATCGAAGCTTTAGATAACTGATAGCAAATATCATTTGCACATTAATAAATTAGTTTAGAGTGTAAACAACATTTACTGTAGGTTTAAATACTGACTTGAAAAGCTGTAGGACTTTTAGTATAAGACGATACGAATAATTATTACTTAATAGATTTCCAACTTAAGCCTTTTGAGGCCTGGTGAACAAAGCGCGACGTTGTGTTCCGACCCTTAAAACGCAATGTATTGAAATTTAGGCGGTTTGTTGGGAACGGAGTGTTTTAACACTATGCTTCACTCTTCCTACTGAAGCTTAATAAAGTGGCCTCATGATGTCTAAATATTTTGTCTGTGAAATACAAAATTTTAATATGTATACATAAATGTAAAATTCAAAATTTGATTATAATCTGTACTAAGAAATACACCTGGGAACGAAATGTATGAGTTTTGTAGAGTACTGAATATTTATGTCTTCATATGACACGTGCTTACGTGAAATCATCTTTATCAGTAAAGAAATAGAAAACAAAATATATTAAAGGCAAGGCCATTGTAAATTCAGCCGCGGTACGCATGTAAATTTGTGACGTGACCACGATTGTGTTAAAGTTATTTTGTAAGTTGTATGGCGCCATTCAAATCGGCCGCCATAATGTCTAAATGTCTTAAATACTTAATAATCTGTGTCCAATTTTGACAAGTTATTGTATTTTTTGATAAGTTGAAAATACTTAAATGGTGTATTTAAGAAAAAAACCGCCTACGTGCGAGTTGGAATCGCCCACCGAGGGTTCCGTACCAATTTTTGGATTATGATTGGGAAATACCTTCACGCTTCATTTACGCACTTTTTCTTTTGATCTTGTGTACTTAGGGCCGAAAAGAAAATATTATATTTCGTCATTTAACTTAGCTTAGTTTTGTACATCTACTTATTTTTAATTTTGCAAGCTATTTTATGGAACGCAACAATTACACCCTAAGAAAATGAAATATATTTTTTATATATAAGCATTTATTTATGTCTGTCCCACGATGGTATTATGTATTTCAATATATTGTGTAGAAGGCACTCCCTTAGACTTTAAGCTCGTTAAGCACGTACATGATGTTTCTATATCTGTGTTTAAGTGTTTAATCAAATGTTTGTTTATATTATTTAATGGCTTGAGAGATTTTCCATATGGGCAATTATGGTAGTTTATGTTAGAATTTACATAAACTTTATTGAGAAAATAACGATATTTTTTAGCTTTTGTAAACTACTATTGGTCAGTTCTTCTTTTGAGGCAAGTCGATGCGCAGAGACACAAAGTGTGTATAGTGATTGTAAACGCGACTGGTTGTGGGTTCGATTTCCTCTCGACGAAAATCCTTACTTCCTTTGCCTCTGTTGTCGAGGCAAAGCGCGGCGTGCGGTTAAAACGCAACGCCTCCAGAATTCAGCGGAATGTTCTATGAAAAACACACGACAACATCGAAGGAAATTGACCACTAGAAAAGAGATAACTACACAATTAAAGAATACATGTACAGAAAGACAAGGCATCCAGTTTAAATAGAGCTTTTTTTGCCTATAACAAAAAATTATATTAATAACTTTTATTTTGTTTCATGTTAGCATGGAAAGCGGAAAATGGAATCTCTTGACACTAAGTTCTCTGATCTGACCCAGATCATGCGTGTTATGTTGTAGGTAACAAAACTAAAACTATGTCAGATTATTTTCTTAATAAAACTGTATTATCATTTATATTTCTAGAAACTAATGTAATTTTAATATTTATAAATGTCAGTTTTATTTTATTTTATAGAAAACTTTTAAATGTTTTATATATTTTTTATGAAAGAGTTAAATTTTGTTGTTATTATAAAAGAAATATACGTTTAAACGGCATTCACTAATGGTCTTTTGTAATGGAGTGATGTTGATGAAAACCAGTAACATTTTAAAGTTTAATTTTGTATGTTTGTTTTTTTACTTTATAGTTAGTCTTTTATAAAAGAAACTAATATCTATAGATACAATATTTATCAAGAATAAATAATTTAAGAGCGATATTTATATAGTGCTTTATAAAGCAGCAGTTTTGTAGCCAAAATTTAAAAGATGTCTTTCAAATAATCTTTTCATATTAGGCCTATATATAGTTATATAAATCGATTTTCCTTAAAAGGGTCGCTTTGTGATATTTTATCGTATTTATTTTATGAAAACTATTAGTTTTGCAATTTCAGTTTTGATCATCCGTTATTGTTTTACTATTTGTTATAGAAATTGTTATTTAATCTTTAATTATGATGATATATTTATATCATTGTCGCAAATGTAAAAATATAAATCACTATAAAAAGCCGCCGTTAAATGTGGTACTGATGCCAAAACAATAAACAATTTGGATACGCGCCAGCTCTATATGTAATATATGTAATTATATGAAATGCATGTCTTTTATCTCTCTAGTTTTAGGTAGGCACTAGACAGGAGAGCGTCTATTATTAATAATAAATTAGGAACAAATCACTAGAGATTGTCGTGGTGCAGGGTCACAATCGTCCGACTGTTAACGAGACGGTTGTGTGTTTGATTCCCACTCAGGGGAATGAAACATTTCAGCGCTGCATAGAGTTTCGCCACTCCAAGCCGCGCCACAAGCACATGTCTCAATGAGAACGAAATGTCTTAACACTAGGTTTCCAGGTTCCCTCTGCTTACCGTGCTATGCGCAGGATACAGCGTGAAGCTAAAAAAAAGAATAGTTATTGTACTTGATTTTAAATCATTGTGCAAGTTTTATTTATATTACGGCACATCTATGTTGGTTTTTCTCGATCTGTCAAGGACGCGTAAAGAGGCGACCCCATTTCAAATGTTGAAAACGTGAAATATCGTGAGCACGTACTAACAAAATTAGACTGTAGTTTTAGTTTAGAACGTCTTCGATTTCTAGAAGATTTGTATTTACTCCCGTCACTGAGTGACAGACAGACAGACACCGACGATATACTATATACTGTTTTTAGAAATTTGAAATGTACACAAGAGTGGAGAGGAGAGAGAGGAGAATTTCAATTTTACATTTTAAAGTCAGTGTTTAAAGTAAGTGTGCAGACAAACATAGGAGACGACTAATACCAATAAAGTTATTAATGATCTAACAGCTAACTACTATTTAACACATACCTATAAAAGGACATTACGATTATTTTTACAACATAAAAATATAAATTGTAAAACATTATTATAAATAATACATTTACTTTCTATCTTTTTAAAACATGTATAAAAAACGAAACTGTTGTTTAGCTATAAATTCATTTAATTAACCTGTACAGGTGGAAAGGAGCGGCCATTATATGCCGTCATATATTTACTCTATTTAAAATTGAATCCTACTGTTTAGGCAATAAAATCTACTTCCAAATAAACAATCGTGAATAGGAGTGTTTGGCAATTCTAAAATGGAATTTGCTATTTGACATTTTAAATGAAATTGAGAAACTCACAGATGATAAAGCTTCTATTATCTCTTTTTTTTATGAAATAAAATCAGCTTTACGCTGTATCTCGCACAGCAGGGTAGGAACCTAGTGTTAAGACTCCTCGTTCCCCACTTTATGCTAAATTCTGGAGGCAATGCGTGTTGAGTGGCGGAACTCAACGTCGCAATTTGCCTCGACATCAGAGCGGAGAAATGGAATATTTTATTTCTTCGAGTGCAGATCGAACCCACAACCAGTCGATTTTACAGTCACACTGTATCCCTGCGCTTTCCACGGACTATCCACGACTTTCCACGGATTAATAAACTCGGATCATATATTGAAAATTATATAGATAAAATATTTTGTTTTTATTTTATAGTGAGATACAGATTATTTATTAATACAAAATATTTAAGACACGTACTAAATTTCAAATAGGTAAGACGAAAAAAAGTAACAAATAAATGATTTATATAACGTAAATCTATTTCACATAATAAATATTGCTGATAAAAAAATGGTACAAGTTTCATAATACCTTTCTTTTAAAAAGATAAGATTAATCCAACTACATAGATCTACTTAGATATAGTTTTGATCCAGAGTTACCGAAAAGTTAGCTGCGTGAAATGGTAAGAATTAAATATTTAATATTTTAATTTCTTCGCTCTGGTAACGGGGCAAAGCGCGGCGTTAAGATCCGCCGCTCATCACGAAATGTCTCGAGAATTTGGCGGAAAGTGGGAAACGGAGCATCTTAACACGATAGCTTAGAGACATTCCGTTCTCTAGTGTGCGCCAAAATTGGACTCTTTAGTTTATAAATAAAAAAAACAATTGAACAAGTTACATTCCAATATATACATGTATATACATACAAAATAACACAATTATTATTTGTTTTTCGTAATTTAAAGCAAACATTCTAAATACAAAAAGAAATAGGTATATATTAATAATGTTAATAAGGCTAAAGGTATTTTTAGTTTATAACCACAATAAACATCAAATCGTGTGGACACGATACGACGATTTAACGTGTAAGTTACGGTGTGGAGCTATAGACTATATGGCTATAGACGTACAACGAGGTGCGGACGCACGCCTCGACGCGTACGCCGCAAGTGCATCCTGTTTTACTGGCCCAAGTTGTAAAGTTACAGCGATGTTATGGTAAATATAATAAAAAGAAACTGTCGTAATGATTGCAGCGGGTTTGATTATCGTTCGAGCTAAAGAATTGTTTTAATTTATTCGTTCCGGTAAAGAAACAAAATGCGGGGTTAATCCGCTACTCAACACGCATGTCTCGAAAATTAAAAGGTGCTTGTGGAACGGAATGCAACAGGACAGGCATAGGCAAACTAGTGTTAAGATATTCCGTTCCCCACTTTCCGTCTAATTTTCGAGACTTTGCGTGTTGAATAACGGAACTCGATGGCTCGCTATATATACATAATAAATTAACCTCAATATGAACTGTTATTTCAGTTCATTGTAAACTATGTCTCCACTTACCTGCGATAGTTTAAAGATACATTTAAAAATCTCAAATGTAAAACAGATCATTAAAAAAAGTTTGTAAACATACATAAACTTTGTAAACTAAGGTAGAGGGAGCGGATGCACGGTCTGACGATCACGACAGTAGGTCCTTCTGTATGGTGTAAGCTATAGCATTGAGCGGGGAAATTATTTATTAAAAACGAGCTAAGCCGCTCTCCTGGTCACGAAAAAGGAAGCTGTCAAAGAGAAAAAGTATTAGAATATTTTAAAAGTAGAATATTTTGGCTACACGAACAACCTATTAATAATGGGTAAAGTTAACAAATGTCATAAGCACCAAAAAAACACATCGCTCATTTGGTTCAATATAGACATATTTAAACTTTTGGAAATATTGCCAGCGACAAAACCAAGTTTGTAAATTTCGTAAAGTTCTAAAGTATTTTTATAAAATAAATTCCTCGCCTTTAGTAACGAAACCATAGAACCGACAATAATTTTAAAATTCTTCATTGTAGGAGACGACCCTAATCCAAACACCACATTGCACCAGTCAGGTGAGTGCAAGTGTATACGCCTGACTGACTGACTAACCCAATCTAACGTAACTGTACTGCGTGATGAGGCCGTCGCTAGACAAACTACGGCGTTGTGTTACGACACACAATATGTAGTGTCTCTAAATTAAATAAGAAGTGGGATACGCCTGTCATGATATATGCGGGATACAGCGTTAAACTAAACAAGACAACTAAGCGATCATGGCGTCGAAAAATTTGTATAACAATTAGTTTTGAAACTTGTACCATTAGTAAACCCCATAGGGTCTACGCACCTGTTGATGACTCACTTCCTCTCATCCACACACAGCCTTTTGTTTCTTTCCCCTTTGTTCGTAATGCTGCTTGACAAACTGTTATTACATATCATGAAATAAGGGGGTAGTCCAATTAGATTTTTGGAGTATGCAGGTGATTAAGATAATTGAATACATAGAATAAGAATTATATTATGTTTTTTAAGTACTAAAATAATATTTTTAAAATTTATTATCCTAGAATTCTAGTCTTAGCTAGGCTATAAAAATTAACTTAACTATGATTAGAGTACGCATATATAGTAGGGAAGGAAGATGGAATATTGAGACATTGCGCACCCTTCTTTTGAGACATTGAATCAATCAACCTCGCGCTTTGTCTTCTTACCAGAGTGAGGAAATAATCGAACCCATAACCATAGCATTTACAGTCGTGCGTTGCATCAGGAATTCCTTACAAAATTGTATGTTAATTATTAAAAACAAATATAGCTGGTTTCTAATAAATGTATGGAAAATTATAAGACAAAAGTGTTTCGCAACACAGTTCACTGTTAGAGCGAGTGGGCAGACTTATTTTTATGGACCGAATAATTTAAATAAGTAGTTTAGTAGGTTTATTTTTTTTTAGTTTATGCTAATGTTGCCATAGTATTTTTATTTAATATTGTTAGCGTACTCGTATAAAAGTGGGTAGATTTAGGTGAAAATAATTATAAAAGCAGTAGAATTGTGTCAA
>DWAO01006385.1:0-10958 GCA_018230605.1 Heliconius congener
TTTCGAATGTAATTCTTTAGCCAGGAATCTTACCAGCGCGATTGCTATATAACATTCGAATACATATTAATGCCTTGAGTTCATTCAAATGATGATAAATTTCTTTTAATGAACCGATTTTGATTAACCAAACTATAATTGTTGAGTTAAAACAAAGCAATTGGTGAAAGTAAATCGATTCAGTACTTTCAGAGAAAAATGTGACCATATATACAAATTTTAATGCAAAAGAAACAAGAAAAGGTTTTAATGAGAACTAGTTGCCGACTAGTAAGTACGAGTTACTTTAAAAAAAATATTTCGGTTCTGTATGCAATTTTATAACAATATATTAATGGAAGAGAATTGATAAAATAAATTAAGTTTTAGAAATGCTTGCCGAATTAACATGTTTAACGAGCCGCAAGTGAAAGCGGCCGCGTGCTCATTTTTAGCTTTGAAAATCCTGTGTATAGATCTTGCAAAACGTAAAAAATATATATTTGTTCTCGAGTGGCAGCCGACCGACGATCTGGTCAAAATCCGGGGGAGCTGCAGGATGCTGGCAGCGCAGGACCGATAGTCGTGGAGATCCTTGGGGAATTCTTATGTCCGAGCAGTGGCCGTCAAAATGCATGTGATGATGATGACGATGAATATTATATTACATTAAAAATATAGAAATACCGTTTCCTTAGGCATATTTTTTATTATTCTCAATTCCATAATTTTATTTTTTTGTTTGTCTTACCAACAAATATTTAAAAGAAAAAATATAAACTTATATTACATGATTGTACTTCGTTGCCATAAGCATTTAGCTATGTATTACAATTGTAGCAAATAGTCGGGAAGTTAATTTTACTCGTCGCTAACTCCAGGGCTATCGGAGCGAACTTGTCAGTACCCATTTTGTTAAAACTTTCACCGGTGCTGTTCCAATGGTACTGGAATTTTAACCACAAATATTTTCATTAAAATAGAGATATGTGTGCATGGTTACAATTTAAGACTAGTTAATGATTATTTAGTTCTGTTAAGTTCTGTAACTTTGTATGTTTTATTGTTTTATGTACTTATTTTATTAACTCTTGTAACTATAATCTGAGGCATAAAGTATTACTGTAAAATCGACTGGTTGTCAGTTCGATCCCCACTCGAGGAAACGATATTTTTATTTAAATTTATATTTCCATTTCTTGACTCTGGTGTACCTACATACAGGTAAAGCGCGCGTCCATTTTTGCCACTCAACACGTAATGTCTCCAGAAAGTGGGGATCGGAGTGTGATAACATTAGGTTACCTCGGCCTACCCTGCTGTGTGCGGGATACAGCGTAAGCTGATTTTAATTTTGATTAGTAACAATAAGAATATGAGAAGATAAGAATGTAGTATTATAAATATATGATTGACAATCTATATTTGAGTAGATTAAAAAGGAAAATTGATTTTAACAAAAAGAAATACCTACAGATTAAAATAAATAGTTTAAAAAGCAAAAATACTAAGAGTTATTCACAAAAACTCAATATTTAGTACTAAATAATATTTATAAATGATAATTTAAATTATTTTTATTTACCAAAAGTGGTATAAACTTTGTAGCTTCGTCCTTTGGTGAAAAATCTATTTTCCTATGAGTTCTGTTTATTAGACCTAAAACGGATGTTGATATTTTATCAGTAAATAAGTTTTTGACAACCTGAAAATATGAAGACAATTTAAATGTTTATTTAGAAAATGTATAAAAAATTTAACGTAGCGGGAATTGAAATCACGCCTCTTGGATACCAAATTCCAAGCACTCTGACCACTAAGCTATACTTTCTCATCATACAGATAATATGTACATATATGCGTGTATTTACATACCGTAAATCGGAATTGAACGTCCGGATATAAAATAAGCACTGTAGACCGATAGTTTACAGTATTAATTTTTGACATGACGTCAAATCCAACAGCTACATCGTTCATCCTCAAGGTCGCTCTGACCTCTACAGACGTCGTGTTGCCAGATACTGGCAGCCACGCTTGCTGTACTGAACTCTGTAATACATCTAAACTTCGTATCGATATCACAAAGCCGTTTGTAAATTCTACTTCTCCTAGTACTGGTGTGCCCAATATGGTTTGGCTGCAAATTTAAGATTGAAATCTTTAATTCATAATTACGTGCGAGAACCAGAGAAATAATTTTGGAAATAAATAGTTATTTTTAACAGCTTTTTAAATATTATTCCACATTTCCAAGTGTTAAATGTTCCACTAAGCCAAATGTTTTCATAAAAGTACATCGAAATTCTTATACACTTGTTAGAACTTGCGATGCTAATAACATACAGTTGAGTTTAGTTAATAAATATTTTCATTTTAATTTTCTATGTGTCCTAAGTAAATATTAAATAGTTACTCTGGTGTCGGGGCAAAGCGCGGGGTTGATTTCCGCCACTCAACACGCAATGTGTGTGCGATGAAAGTGGGGAACGATGTGTCTTAACACTAGGTCCCCTCTACCTACCCTGAGGCGTGCGGGATAGAGCGTGAAGTTGATTTGATTTTTTAATTTTTAGTTAGAAGTTAGTTTTAATTTGAAGTTAGAGAATAGGTAGGTAAAAAATAAAGTAATTCCTTAGTTAAACATGTACTAAATTATACTTACTTTATATTTAAAATAATATCGTCAAGTTTCAAGTTGCACCATTGTCTTTCTTCAACTCGTTTCATCGTCTTTTGTACAATTTTTAATGCATAACTAGCATGGTCCACCAAGCGTACATTTCTAACTAATTATAAGTAAATTATACTATTATAATACACTTATGAATAGAACCCGTCTGACTGTTAGCGCGTCGGTTATGGGTTAGTTTCTTATAAGAAAGGATTAACTATTTTAATTTGCCTTTTTCTTAATTGTTGATTTCCGCCACTCAACACGAAATGCATTAAAAATTGGGCGGTGAGTGGGGAAAGAAGTGTCTTTAACCCGCTGTTCCCTCTGCCTGCTCTGTGAGAGAGGAATGCAGGTGAAAGTTATATATATCATACCTGAGCCAACTTTATGGTTTTTAAAAGTTAATAATATTTGCACAAAGACATTTAAAAATGATGAAGAAAACATGAAAAAAACTATTATTTAATTAAAACTGATGAATCTATGACTATGACTATTTATTACTGTATATCGTATTAAATAACTACCAACCTGTAGATCCATTTGTAAGGTAAACTGCATAAAGCACAAAAAGAAAACACATGTAACGTTTCATTGTTAATAATTTATAGCAATAAAAGTGATTATGCCAACTAATTTGCATTTAAAATATCTTTGTAACTTTGTAGTGTCATCTAGCAGTCATCAACAGTATCGAAATTAATAATATAATTAATTATGTAGTAATGATATAATTGTTTCAAGTTGATTCTTCATATCGTAATCATATGATAAAACCGTATCATGATCATATGTCACAAATCTACGCTCTTTGTGGAAAAAAAAAGAGAAAAGTGTATTGTTAATCTTTACCTTAAAAGCAATTCTAGAGAAGATAAAGAAAGACTAGTGCTAAGACACTTTGTTTACCCATTTTCCTTTGTTGAGGTAAAAAATTTAGAGCGCAAACAAATTACATTCTTGAAGAAAAAAAATTTCTACAAAAACAGATAAGAATCAGATTTTTTTCAAATAATCACAAATTCTCAAATATCTGCCATACCATTGAAAATCGCTGGGGGTGAAAGGGTTAGGTACTGAAGTCCCTACCAACAGATAACCGTTGATTCGTCGATCGCGTTACCACAACAAAATTCTTTTTACACTCCATATTTCCTCATACAAATTTTAAGTAATTAATTTTATACAGCTTAGTTAAGTTATTTATTTTTAACAATTAATTACAAAAGGTAATCATATGTTTCAAACAATATTTACCTAAGTTACTTTTAAAAGTGAATGGTATAAATAAAACGATATATGTTTTTCATTAGCTTATAATTTTCCAGATTCAACCAATTCTTTTAGTTTATATTTTTGTATTTTACCGGAAACCGTTTTAGGAAAATCTTCGACGAACTTAAGCAGCCTTGGAATTTTAAACTTGGCGATCTTTCCGTTGCAGTGTTGTGCCAAATTTTGAATAGTAAATGTTGTGTTTTCTCGAACTCTAACAACTGCACATAGTTCTTCTCCTAGTCTTTCATCTGCTACTCCAATAACCTAACAAACAAAACATATTTAAATTGAAATATTACTAATTGTGTCTTCATGATAAGATTGTAAGATGTGGTTTAAGGTCCGTTCCCATTCACAGGAATAACTGACTTCCAAGATATGGATACAGTTCTTTAAAATGAAATGGTGCGGCGTTGAATTCCGTCAGTCGATACGCAATATCTCGAGTTCAGATGAAAAATCACGAATAGAATATCCTGAAAAAAGGCTCGCGTTATTCTGCTATATAGACACGCGATAAAGCGTGAAAGTAAAAAATACCCGTTAATATAAAAAAATATCATTGATCAATTGTCAACATTTACAATGTATGTATGTAAGTAATTATCTAAAGACAATAACTAGCTAGCTTGCGGCATCAAACAATTGATATACTATTTCATATCTTATTATTTTTTGTGAAAAAAGAAACACATGGGAACATAGCCCGAGCGAACCAGAAAGTTATATACGGAATATGAAAATATTATATAAAGAGAAAAAAAATAGCTTCACGCTGCATCCCGTTTACAGCGGGGTAGGCAGAGGGAACCTGGCGTTAAGACGCTCTGTTTCCCACTTTCCGCCGTGTTCTGGAGGCATTGCGTGTTGAATAATGGAACTCAAAGCCCACATTACCACAGCGAGAAAATTAAAATATTAAATATTTTTTATTCGAAATCGATGTATTGCACCAAAATAGAGTTAATTTGTTCTTTATTTGAATTAATCTTATAGTATACCTGACTTTCAATAATACTTGGATGCGCATTCAGCACATCTTCAACCTCTTTAGGGGCGATGTTCTCTCCGCCGCGGACAATAATGTCTTTTATTCTGCCCACAATCGTTCCATAGCCATCAGAAGATAATTTGAACTTATCTCTAAGTAGAATAATAGTAACAATGATTAATGTAAATATGTAATGAAACAGTAAGAATATTTTGTCTGTACATGTAGTATTTTTACTGAAACGGAAAGGGACACTTAAAAAGAATAATAGGAGGCAAGATTTTTTTAAAATTATTTTTTCTGTTTATCTGGTTTGTCTGGCTATCTGTATGTATGATCATGTTTATCTCTGAAAGTACTGAACCGATTTACTTAAAACTTTCACTAATCGCTGTGTTTTAACTCAGCAAAACATTTACAATTTAATCAAAATCGATTGCAAATATATAGCAGAGTCGTTTCTGTACGTTGAAAATATTATAAAAAAATAGCCGGTATGTTAAAGGATAACTTAAAGAATCCATTTCCTGCAATAAATTATGGGGATTATGGGACAATGTGAGCGGACCCTTGCTGCAGCCGACAGGTTAAAATGTCTTTACAGAGATCACGCCTGCGTGCGAGTAGGACCTGTATTGTATAGTGTAGTAGCATGCATGTCATAGATGGACCGTGGATAGCTGTCTTCAAGGAGAACGAAGGACCAAGACATGGAAGTGAATGTAAAAAAATGTAATGAAAGAAAGATGAATGCTATATGTGATATAAGGAGTCAGCTTTGCTGATCAAATCTAAGATTACAGACTGTAGTATTAAAAAATCATATTAGAAGTCATTATAATTGACAGTCAATTCTGTTTCATATAGTTCAAGCGGGCGAAGTCGCGGACGGGCCTCTAGTACTTAATAAGCAAGCGTTTTTATCGACAACTAATGTTTTAACATATTCCAATTCCAATTTAAAATATTTAAATTCAAATTAAATAAGTAAAAATGGGTCATAGTGTCACCAAAATAAATACTCGACATATTATTATGACGAGTGCTTACAAACGTGTACTTAATTTATTTTATTCTTACCCAGTGTATAGCCATCCATCTTGTCGCAAAGCCTTCTTCGTCTTCTCAGGATCGTCCCAGTATTTCAACATAATAGCATAGCCACGCACCCATAACTCACCGTGGGATCCGAAAGGTACCACCTCGCCACTATCGTCAACTACCTGAAATTATTAATATTAAAATATTGTTGCTTAAGATAATCATAATAAATTTTTTTTTTTTTCTTCTTCAGGCTATATCCCGCACAACAATAAGTATAAAACATTGATGCCGTCGTAGCGCAGTTGCCTCTCCGTGGGCAAGGGTGGAAGGGTGTGACAGTCAGAATGTAAACGATGATTATGGATTAGGTCTCCAATTATTGGAATCAGACATTTCCATTTGATTCCAGGTGGATAATGGACAACAGAGTGTCTTGATACTAGGTTCTTTCAGCTTGCAGCAATACAATACTGAAAAAAAACTAAAGCATTACTAACCTTGACTTCAACATGGTCGGCGACATACCCAACCGTCTCAGCAACCACATCCACGCTGTCGTCCGGCATTGTTTGGAACACGCACGCTGTCGTCTCCGTGAGACCGTACAGAGCCTGAAGAATAATTACAGCAAAGCGAAGTGAAATTACTTTTTAAATTTAAGATGTAGAGTCCTAGCCGTAGAATGTTAAAGGTCACAATCTTCTTAATAGAATACCTAATGGTCGAGCTGTAACAAACTTACTATATCAATCAACACGCTATGCCTCCTGAATTACTACACCAATCAACACGCTATGCCTCCTGAATTCGGCGGAAAGTGGGTAACGGAGTGACTTAACCACAGCTATAAGCTCCTACGAGCATAGAGCCTCCTAGGAGCAAAGACCGGTTTGCTTCACATTAGTTAATTGAAAATATTAATAAATTGTTATTATTAGCTTAGGTTTACTATTTTACTACATTACAGTGTATATTAGGGTTTAAAGGTGTCTTTATAATTTATCGAACGCTAGGTACTATTTTATGCATTTTATAATTGACGAAATTACCACCGTCGATGTTGTTATATTTATTGATGGTACTTCCCGGTTTTGGGTATTCGTAGAAAAACTGTCAGGTTTTATAACTCTTAAACCAATACGGTACAAAATGTGTTCCTATTTTGAATTAAATTCGTACGTATGTTTTAAAATGGGTAAGAATTTTATTATATTAAATTTCATGTATATACATGATAAAAATATTTTTAAAAATTACCCCTACTGACTCTACGTTGAGCTTTTCTTTCATTTGACGAATGAGTTGTGGACTGCAAGGGGCGCCTGCTGCTATGGCCATGCGTAAACGTGTAGGCGAATCAAAGCTTATATTTGATAACATATCAACGTACATTGTGGGTGTACCCGTTATTATTGTGCATCTGGAACATTAATATTGGTTTTAATAATTATAATGTACAGGTAGTGTATCCCTATTATGTATGATATGTATGTATCCCTGTATGATATCCCTATTAAACTTAAAAAATATTAAGTAGAATAATAATAATAATATAAACTTTTATTTCTGGTATTAAGCACAATATAAGTTATTATTACAGCTTATGAAAAATAACAATTATATTCTTAACTTCATTGAATAATATAACTGAATAAAACAATTACTTTTAAAAAAACCATAATTATTTTGAAATTTTCCTTACTATTCTTGTCAAGTAATAGATATATAATAAATACATAACTAACTTCTCGGAAGCAAGGGCGTGCAAGTTTGCTTTGACACTATACATAGGCGCTGGAACAACTACCGTAGAGCCGTGGCGTAGCGCCGCGAAGAGTGTTGCAACGGAACCCAGTGCGTGAAACATTGGTGCCTGAAAAAATATTTGTGATTTCAATACATGTTCCCTATATATTATATAAATACTGAAAATGAGAGCTAAAGTGTTAATTTTTCTCATTAACGTTTATAAAAATTCAATTTTGAACTTTATAAAAAATGTTCAAAACGTATGCTAATACAAAATGACAAACAACAGACAAATTTTTGAATTAGTTTTTAAACGTAATTTTTGGGTTAGATAAAATTACAAAATTTTATAATATATACGGTTTACCTGTAAACATACTATTTGGTGACCTTCTTGCAAGCATAGTCTTTTACCAGTAAAATATGTGTTGTTTACCATTCCAAAATGTGAATCCAAAGCCCCTTTTGGTTCACCTGGAATTATATAAAAACAAAGAAATATTTACAGTTGTACGTTGAAACTGCCAAAATACTATTGTACCATTCAAAATGTACGGCATTGACACTTTTTATGGATTGAAAGTTATGGAATTTCGAATTATTTTTTAAGTAATGTTTTTGATAGTCACTAGTATATCATATTAAGTATCGAATATAACAGGATTATTATTTATTAGTTATTAGTGCTCGTCTTTCGTATTGAAAAACAGAAAATACAGAAATACCTATATTAAAAAAACCACGCACCCACCCGTAGTTCCGGAAGTCATCAAAATACAAACTCCATCATTTGGTGTTATTTCTTTGCTATACTTGGATACATCACTTCTATTTTCATAATGATTGATAAGTGAATCTAAGGAAACAACTCCACTGAAAAAGAGTAATTTAATTAAAATAAAAAATTATAGTTTGCTATAGCAAATCAATGTTTTGTTTAATACAAATTACGAAGTGGTTCTCCTCGTGTGTTCCCATGGAGTTCACTTGCAACATGGAGTTCACTTGTGAACGACATACAACCATTTTTTATTAAAAAGTTACTAAGTATTATATTTTTGAAAATTTTACTAACTCTAGCTTTTTTTTTCCCGTTGTTATTATATGTCGTAAACTAGGACAATTTTTTGACTGCAACGATCCTTCTTTTGAGGTAGGTAATTCAGGTACTACCTTATTTAATATTTCATAATAATCTCTATTTTTTATTTTTTCACCAATTAATAATCCTTTTATTTGTAATTTATTGACACAATATTTCAATTCGTCTTTCTCGTACAGTGGATTGATAAAAACCTGGCAAACAAATACGGATATATTTAATTTAAGTACTTTATGGTATAATATATCTATCAACCGACTTTACAGTTACTGTATACAAAAAAAACCGACCATGCGCGACTCGGGCTCGCCCACCGAGAGTTCCTTAAACAAATCAAGGGTTACGAGCTTTTTCTGCAATTTAAGCTTAGCGGCGGAAAATGAGGAACAAAGTATCTTAACACTAGGTACCCCCTGCCTACTTTGCTGAATGCTGATAAAAAAAACAGATATCATTGTATATTAAACGATTAATGCATATACTTTGTTTACTTTATGGGACTTTATACTTTGTTAATTATAAACTGGTCTAAATTATGAAATTGCTAGATAATTCTCTCTAAAAAACAATCGTCGATACTAATCTAGTGGGCCTACATTTATATATAAAGCCTATTGTTCTTAGACTGTGAACGTCTAATCCCCTCACTATTTAAAAAAAAATAAGAATCGAAGGTCTCATAACCCTAACGATGTTAATAAATCCTAATAAAAAAATTGTGAAATACTCGCAGTTATATAAAAAATAAAAATAAAAAGAACGGTAAAATTTAAATGGGTCCCTACTGCTAATCCTAATGTACTATCGAGCTTGTTTCTTCATTTTTGTTTTATACATTCGGGATTTTTATTTTATTTTTATTATATATCTTTTCAAAATATGAAAATTTCACAAAAGTGATTATATTATGTTACGTTACCGATATTAGTCCAGCTCTTGCAGCGGCGAGTGCAGAAATGACCCAACCAGAGCAATTATGAGCCCAAATTCCTAATCTGTCTCCTTTTTCATATCCATTCGCTCTAAGGGCGCATCCCAAAGAATCAGCCTGAAAATAGAATAAAATATGACTTAGTACAAAATAGCTCCTCTTCTAAATATTAATTTTCTTATGCCTATGATCGCATGGCGCAGAGGCACAAAGTTTGACTGCAAAATCGACTACTTGTGGGTTCGATCCCCATTCGGGGAAATGAAATATTTATTTAAATGTATATTTCCATTTCTTCGGTCTGGTATCGTTGCAAAGCGCGGCGTTGGGTCCCGCTACTCAACACGCAATATTTCCAGAATTCGGCGGAAAGTAGGAAACGGAGTGTCTTCACACTAGGTTCCTTCTGCCTACCGTGCTGTGTGCGGGATATAGCACAAGCCGATTTAATTTTATTTTCTCGTATTAAGACAATGTTTGTTTTACTGGATTGTCGGTTCAATGTAAAAAATATGTATACAGAAAATATGCTACTCAATAAAAGAAATACAAAAATATATGTACCTATCTACTTACAACTGTTAATAAATCTTTAAAGTATTAATTAATTAGTAAAGGATTAAATATAAAACAGAAAATACTATTATTTTTGTTCTATTGTTTTCCCTCTATGTTTCGTAACTACGTTTTTTTAAAATTTTATGATTATTTAATTTATATTATAATATTGAATAACAATTATAATTGTACCCATTGTGGCGCAGGGGCACGAGAGCTACTGTAAATGCTACTGTAAATACGACTTGTGGGTTTGATTAACACTTGGGGAAATAAAATGGCGCTGTGGCTCATCACCAGAACCAGAAAATTAAATTAATTATTTTCATTTTTTGGTTCTGGTGATGAGCCATAGCGCCACGTATCTAAGTTCAATGATATGGATATACCATTTAAAATTACAATTTTCTAAGTTTTCTATGAACCAATCCACATCGAAGGGTATATGCAAGGTTATATTAAGGAAGGTAAGTAGTAATGAATAATAAAAAGAAAAATCCATGGTTAAAACATAATAAAAAGCAATATCTATACTTATAATAAATCTGTAGAAAAGTCGTTTGTACATTGAAAATATTAAAAAAAAAATTAGCTAGGGTGTTAAAGGATAACTAACAGAATCCATTTCCAACATTTTTGGAATTTTTGT
>DWAO01006386.1:0-10957 GCA_018230605.1 Heliconius congener
CCATCAGGTGACCCGAACGCTCGTTTGCCGTGTCTTTTCCATAAAAAAAAAAAACTGAGAAAATTTTAATGTCTACACTTCTGTCTATACTAATATTAAAAGCTGAAGACTTAATTTCAATGAACGCACTAATATCTGGACACTTCAATAATATAGTCCATCCGTCAAGTCATCCCCAAATTTAGTCCATTTGACACGAGGACAAAGTCGCACGGAAAAGCTAGTTTAATGATACAATGAGTTAGTTATTGTAATCATCTGTATATTTTTATTAATTATATAAACAGTTGTGGATTAATTCACTCAATATGAATAAAAAAAGCTTCAACAATAGACTACACGCGATTGGTTTGTAAAAAAAACTCGAGCACATCATCTTACAAAAATATCAATTTATAAGGCAACAGCTGGAACATAATAATAAAATAGAAGTACCAAGTCAAGTCAAGCCAGGCAAAATTTAGGGGGCACCTGGTGTTATGGGAATAACAGAACGCTCTCCATAACAGTTATAGTATGGCACTATAATGTGTAATTTTGGGGAGTCCCCAAGTGCTCGCCAAATATTTGTGCTGGGACCGACCGAGATAAGGTGTAGGTAATATGTAAGACTAATTTGCTTTGATATCAATTTGTTTGATTGGTTGGGCAATTGCGTTAAGTGATATTGTGTATCGTAGTGCTGGGACGTAAAGGACGAAAATATATATTTTAGTGATTGATGTCAATTAAGTTGCATCCTCTCCTAGACTTTGGATAAGGGTATTTAGGACATCTTGTGTTTTTGTTAATTATAAAAACACCTAATTTTTTTATGAGATATGGTGATATATTAGTGCTACGTCGCTATTCTCTATGTTTATTTAGACAGTGTCTAAATATACTTCTATTAAGACATTGTTCAAGTTATCGCAGATCTTTGAACTTGCGTGCCATGCGTAGAGCCAGATACTTTGGCGTCAACGACGTCAATATATTTTTAAATTTTAGCGATTTCTATGTAAAATTATAAAAGAGACGACTCAAACAGATTATCTATGTCACGAAAGCTTAATGATGTTATTGACATATACGACAAGTGGTCAGACACCATACTTTTAATAGGCTTGTCTGTATTGTAGCTATTTCTGTTACTGGCACACTATTGTTTTTCGTAGGTCCATGTCCAAACTATTGTTTTGCGTATATATAAAACAGTTAATGTAACTGTTTTGTTACCGAGTGAAAAACAGATAAGGAACAGTCAAAACTTAGAAGCGTAGAACTCTGAAATTTTACATGTAGAGTTCTTGGGAAATTTATGGAAGCAATAAGTGAGAGGATTTCCGGAAACTAATTTTTATGTAGTCAATGAAAACGAAGTGGCGGGGTTTAACTACTTTTTATTTATAATGACCTAATATGTATCTAATTATTGTCTATCGTTATACTTGTCTATATATTTCGTCGTGTTTTGAACATCTTATATAAATCTAGAAATATAGAGGAATTATAATATTATCATAATAATTATAAATACAATAGATAGATACTACTTAAAAATATCTGAACATAATATATTTAAAAGCACATTCCATTAAAATTTTATTGTACTTAATTATTATCAATAGGCTACTTAAATAGTACTTATATACGTAATGAGTCTGGCCTCAAGTGTCTTCAACACACAAAGGATGTTTTACCGCAGCTATAATACGATTAGTTTAGCCTGTAGTTAATGAAACATATTTTTTTTATTTTAATATTTTTCAATATTCTTATTTAAATATTTTATGACATTAACGAAAACTTGCAGTAGGTTTTTTTATTAAGTTTCACGTTGTATCCCGAATGTCACGGGATAGGTACGGGGTAGGGGCGTGTTAAGACACTCCGCTTTTTTTGGCACATTTTTCGCGAAATTCTATAGGCGTCACACCCTTATGCCCCTTCGCCACTACTGAGAATGATCAATTATACAAAACGCAAAAAAAACGATGGGGCCATAGTAATTTCATAGAAGATGGTGAAATAAAACAATAAAAACAGAACAACGTAAGATCGTCCGGTCAACCGTGAATCCATAGCCGCCTCTACATTTGAAAGTGAAACCGTTGTCTGACCCATTGTGATGGCTGGCCCGTGACACGGCCTTGGTAGGTCACATCGCATGGTAAACAATTTGTTTCGTAGGTTTATTGATATAAACACAAATATATGTACTTATTTAGAAAACGTATAAAAATTTGAATGTAGCGGGACTCGAACCCGCGCCTCCTGGAAACCGGGTTTCCAGGAGGCGCGGAAATAAGTATTTATCTTTCCTAAGTGTGGATTAACACTTTAAAAATGTTTAACAAATATATGTGTTTATTTCTAGAATTGCCATGTGTTGATTTGTGTTAATAACTAGTTTTATGAAAAATTGTGTGACTTTTAGCTGTTGTGGCGCAGTGTGACTGTAATCGCGATGATTTTGGGTTCGATTGCCATTTGGGAGAATTTAAATTATATTAGTTTCCATGTTATACTTAATATAACGCGGTGTAGAGTTCCGTCACTCATCACTGTGGGATCGTATTGTCTCTGCATGCCGTGCTACGCGGGAAAAGCGTGAAGCTGCTTTCTTGCCTCAGAAATTTATCTACATGTGAAAGTGAACACGTTTCCCCTGACCCACTGTGATGGTTATCATGACATGGCCTTGGTAGGTCACGCCCACATGGTACACAATTTATGTATATAATAGAAAAAAAATATTGTGTTTATGTTATGTTTAAACATTAACAAATTTATCTAGTTTTATATGATTTATCTAAATATCAACATTTGAAAGTAAAATTCTGTCCTCTTCGTTGCGTTAGTAACATCACATAGCCATAATAGGTAAAAGAATTCAAACGAAACTTTTCTTCATGAAAAATGAGTTAAAAGAAATGATTTATAATTTTTTTTGTTCTAAAAAGAAATAAAACATACAAATATTTTAATTTCCAAAAAGAATTTGCTTCTCGGAGGCTGTCGTGGCGCAGGGGCTCAAGCGTGTGACTGTAAACGTGACGGTTGTTGATTGCATTCGAACTCGAGGAAATTAATTATTTATTTATCGTGTTCAGTTTATTAATATTTGTATTTCTTTGCTCTGGTAACAAGGCAAATCAGTCCCGCCAGTCAAAACGCAATACTTCGAAAATTCGGCGGGAAGTGGGCAACGGAGTGTCTGAACACTAAGTACCGTCTGCCTATCCTGTTATATCCGAGATACAGCGTAAACCTGAAAATAAAACATACCTTTTTTGATGAATTAAAGGCATGAAAACTGACACAATTTTATGACTGTAGAAAGGAAGCAGTACTAAATTTTAGTGGTCCACAACTAGTTACGCTTTCATAACTTTATACGAATGTGACATAAACTTTTAATCTCCGTTAATTTGGTGCATTAATACTTTCGAACTATACCCGTTAATTATTAGTTAATAAATAATTACGGAACGGAAGGAACGATCGTGATATGCCTTTGTTAATTGTAATACATATTTTAGAAGTATCGCCTTTACAATCGCATGCTTGTGTCAGTATATTGAAAATATAGTATTTGACTATTATACTTTTTCACAGAACTCTAATGTAAATATAAAAAAACACATAAAACTGTGAACTAGATATATTAAAACTCATAATCAGCGCGTGTTATCAGACACGTACCAACTGTATTATGACGACGTAAATCTATGTAAGTGACTTGTTGAAAATATTAGGTACTTTTTTTATTTAAACTTTTAGTTTTAATTATATTAGTAAGGGTTACTTTGAAACGATTAATATCCTGATATATTTGAAAGAAATGAAGAAAGGACGGAATGCAAAATGCGTAAATGGTAAGAAATTAGAACAAGTGAATGTAGTGGTATATTTGGGAAATACGTTCAGTAAAGATGGAAGATACGAGACGGATGTGGAAAGGCGTATAACTGTCGGTAAAAGGATTAACAAAGCCTTAGCTGCATTGGGGAGACAGCGAAACGTCAGCGCAGCTGTAAGTTTGGTCGCACACAATACAGTGTTGGTACCATGCTATTATACGGCAGCGAAACGTGGGTATTACAGAAGAAGAATGAAAGAAAGATGAACGCCGTGGAAATGCGATCTCTTTGTAGGATATACGGAGTCAGCTAAGCTGATCAAATCCGCAATGAAGAGATACACAGAATGGCAGGTACTAGCGAGAATGTCACGGTGCGAATGTAGAAGAACGAACGAATGTAGAATTTAGCTGGTTTAGGCACGTCGAACGAATGAGTGATGAAAGAAGGGCAAAAAAGATTTATTATGGAAAAGTAAGAGTCAAGAGAGATAAGGAGAGACCTCGGTTGATCTTGAAATCGTCAAAATCAACTGAGAAAGAAATCTTGAAAATATCAAAGATATTGGAGGAGGGTCACGTAAAAAACACGAGGACCCCCTTGAATGGGCAGGTGTGAAGAGGTTGATAACAGTGGACGACACGAAAGAGGTATGTAGAGACCGTAGTGTTGGCGCTCCGTTCTCTGTAACTACCCCGCCAGGGATACAGCGTGAAACTAAGTAATTTAGTAAGTAAGTATTATAACCTTCCTGTATAAATGAACTAACCCGCACAAAACTATTTTTTCAATTCAAAAAAATAGTTTCTGAGATTAGCGCGCTCAATCATATCAACTATTTAGCTTTATAATATTAATAGAGAAGTATAGGATATACTGACAATATTCATACAGAAAATCCAATTTGCCTTTTATCCGTTGGTTTTTACATTTCTTATTACACTTCCAATACCTACTGCAGCCTGTTTCATTTCCTCGGGTTTATATTATTGGTTTCCGCAGATTCGTTTTTATTTCAATACATTTGAATTACACAGGAAACATTACTTCCCAGCTTCCCGTCTATCTTGAGATACTGATTTAGCTTATCTTCTAAACGTTGTCGATCGTTGTGGGCAGCGATTGACTGTAAACGAGATAGAGAGTTGTCGGTTCGATTCTCATTCGGGGGATATATCAAAATGAAAGCCTGCTGTTGTAGGCACAGTGTTTCGATTAAATTCTGCAGAAAGTGGAGATGGTAGTGTCATAACACTGGGTTTCCTCTCTGCACTTCAATGCAGGAAAAAATGTTATACATTACACACGTATTACACGTACGAAGTACACGTACGATTTTGCTAAAATATTATTTTGAATACATTTAGTTGGACCTTATGCTTACTTCAATGGATCAAAAGAGCGCTCTGACGTGCGACGTTTATATTAGATTATGTAAAAATTTTCATACAGTTGTCACAAACTTAGTTTTTTTGCCTTTTTGTAGTGATACCGTGCGTATCTAAAACAAAACGGGTAAATAGGTATATCAGTCTTTACTTATACTTAATGAAAATACATTTCTTAATGAATTTAAATCGCTGACGGAATGTTAACAACAGAAAAATTTAAATAAAAAAATATATAACTAAAAAAAATCATTCATTTTAGTGATAAAATTATTCATCGTAATAATTCCTTAATGAAGCTACGTTACTGACTTAATTTATTCCGTCTGCGATTCGTAATTATTCAGAATGGAAACATATAGAATTATGTTAATTTTTGATAATATAATATCGTTGATAACGTCGTAACTATGTGATCTACTAGCGTTTAGCCGCGGATTCGCCCGCATGGTCAAAAGTTAAAATCATTCGACCTTGAAGCGACTTCAGGGTTGAGAGCGGTTTATAAATACGGTACCAAGAGTTTTTTCAGTATTTGATAATATATCTGTATAGAAGAGTTGTGTATGATATATTAGTCCTTGAAGTATCTCTATTCCCAGGTACATTGAGTTACAATGTAACAATTGATGCATTGTCCTTCTTCCTCGATTAATGAACTATTCAATACAATTTTTGTATACAAAAAATTTTTTTATTTCGAATCGGTAATTCCTGAGATAAGTGCGTTCAATCAAACATACTCTTCAGCTTTATAATATTAGTATGAAAGAATGGATATCGATAGTATATATTGTAATATTATAATTTGTCTTAATTTAACTAGAAAGATGACATCACATCTATCGATAAATATTCGTAATTCGTTTTACTGTTGGGCGTGTTTTATTTAAACAAGATTGATGAACTTGACATATTTAATTTGACAGTATTTTAAAACAAACACCTGTCGTGTAACTTAAAATAATGTACATTTTATATTTTTCTAATGCCGATACAATATAAAAAGGCTACAATTTTGTATCAATTATATTTAAATGTTGATTACAATTAAAACACATTACAATTACTGGTGTGGGGCACAAAGGTGCGTAAACGCGACGGTTGTGGATGTGAATGCCTCTAGAATTTGGCGGAAAGTAGAGAACAGAAGTGTCTTAACGCTAGGTTCCCGGGTTCCTTCTGCTTACCCTCCTATGTGCGTGATACAGCGTGAGGCAAAAAAAATCTGATAAAAAAGTATATGTTGTTAAGAACTACTGTTTGTCTGTAGCTACAGACTTAACGTCAGTAGCTCTTGTGACAGATTAACCTTATGATAATTTCGTTAAGGTGAAAAGCGAATGCATACAAATCTTATATAATATTAATTGAATTTTTACTGTTTTTGGTATAATAATTATTTCTAAAATTGATCTTTCTCTAATAAATAAGACCGCCTACAATATAACCAATCTCAAGTAGGCACTATCCTATATTGATCCCCTTCCTTGTTTCATTTAAATGGATTCTTCATATACAAATTATAACTTATAGTAAGTAAGTAAGTAACTTATTCTTTTGAAATGAACCAAAAACCCATTTTAGATGGCAATTCTTGGTCCCCACACTTCCGAGGTTATGACGCAATACATTCAAAGTTTGCCCGGTAGACTGATGGTACTGTTGCTAGCGAATACTGGCATAACGTGACGTCGCGTAGGTTACGGCAACGACCCGACAAGGCCAAAATATCCATTTAAACGACGCCATTCCGAATTTTATGTATGACGCTACGCTTAGAATTAATGGCCGGTGGTCGGACTAGATCTAATCTGGATAGGATCTAATCTAGATATTTAAAATACGTGCTGATTCTACAGAGGATCTGTGGTGATACTATCGAAACGCCCGCGCCATGCGACTGGAAAGTAAAAGTATAGGTCACCGAATTAGATTCGAACTTGCGACCTTGTAAGACGCCAGACGCCCAGACTTCTCTCGTTCTCTTCGTTGTATATTTAGCGAAATAAAAACAATTCCGCGTCGAATTTGTATGGGTTTTTATTGTGTGCTTCAACTTATTAGGCTATCGTACGTTTTTAAAACATTAACATTTAAATGTTGAATTGAATAAATTAAAAACGAGTAGACACACCCTAAGTTAGAAGACATAATTATTTTTTTCAAATGCTAATATCTAATAAAACGGTCGGTCGGTGTATAGCTAAAATGGAAGAAAATGTGAATTCCAATCAGCTCTCAACGCCACGTACATACCATTTTATGCCCGGACGTGAAGTGCCCTTACCGTACCAAGGGTCCCATGGCAATGATAATACTTATACAACCCCATTAATATTCCCCTGAAATAAAAAGTAATGGTTGTGACGGTGTTTTTGATGTCTCAGCACTATTTTCAATCGTATCGCTGGATGTTAGGGCCTAAAATATGTTTATTATGATGCTATAGACGTAACCGGTTACGGAGGTGCATGTCTAACATCGCGAGGGTTCCGATTATTCAGCATATTTAAATTTTTGATTGAAAGCTATCGAACTGGTAAGTCGATACTGAACACTTTCTATTTAGAGTAAATAGGCTTGACGTCGCCAATATAGCTTGTATTTGGTGTATTTAAGATTGAAGTAAATGACAAGCAGCAGGCAAATAACAAGCGGCGGGACTCGGGCCCTGGGCGAATATGTTCGTGTAAATGTTTTTTTTTTTTTCTTTAATTTTTGTCAGTAATATTTCTATGGACAACACACACGTACACACGAAAACACATACATACAGCTATGAAAAAAAAACTTATCTATTGTATGACAAATTTTCAGAAACTCAGTCTAACCAGATGTTTGACCTGCACCTTGACAAAACGTGAGTCGCTAATTTCCTGCCTGTCTATTACTAAATGTTATAGTTTGTCTACTTTAGTGACTTTTAACGAATCAGATAAAACCACAGTCCATGCCTTTACAATATGAAGGTGCGGAATCGATTTTCTGTCAAATGGGAGGGAATAATGTAATAATCTTAATTATTTACTAGATTAGATTAGATTAGAGGCCAGTCGTGGCGCAGGGGCACAAAGTGTGACTGTAAAACCGACTGGTTGTGGGTTTGTTTCCCACTCGAGGAAATGAATTATCTATTTTATTTTAATTTCTTCGCTCTGGTGTCGTTGAATTCCGCCACTCATCACGCATCACGCAATTCGACGGAAAGTGGGGAACGGAGTCTCTGTAACTATGTTCCCTCTGCTTACCCTGCTGTGTGCATGAAGCTGTATAATTATTTACTGACACCAAATAATTCGTCGGCTACATTGAAATCGAGTAATTAATCTTACGAGAAATTGTTTTCGGCAATTTGCTGCAAAATATTTTGATAAATTTGTTAGACATTGTTCGGCCGCGAACTCTGAGCGGCTGTCGAAAGATACTTATCATCGTTGAATCTTGCTCTGTAATGAATTAGGTATATAATCTATACTCATGGTAAAATAGTAATGGATCGATGTCTGTACATCGAAGATATATATAAAAAAAATGGTTGGTGATATTTAATAACGAAAAAATTTTTGTCTGCTTGTTATACCAGCTAAATACTATATATATAGTTTTCTTTGTTACTCGCTATGCGACCAACTCCAAGGCCATCGAAACCTTGAGCGATTTACAACTTCCGAGTAGGCTATGAGGCCATTCTTGGCGCAGGGGCACAAGCGTGTGGCTGTAAACGTGGCAGGTTGTTGGTTCAGGTCCCACTCGAGGAAATAAAGTATTTAATACTTTCATTTCTTCGTTCTGTTGTCGAGGTAAAGCCGTAGTTGCGTTCCGCCACTCATCATCCAATTCCCCTAAAATTCAGCGGAAAGTGGATAACGGATTGTCACAAGGCTGCCTCTGCCTACCGCGCTACATGCGGGATACAGCGTGAAGCTGAAAAAAAAAGAGTAGAGTTTTATTGAGGGTTTTTATATAAAACAATGTATCTAACCTTATTGAAGGTACTTTAAAATCGAGAAGCACTTGATTATTGTGCATCTAATAAATATACAATGGGATTTCACTTTTGTATTATATATTAGAATTGGTTCCGATTTTAGTGTATTTTTATGTTGCTTTATATTTCTTGATTATTCATACAAATATGTAATGGTACTAGGTGGTAGGTAAGTAGGACACAGTTTTGACATGCAGACGATGATAGTGGGTTAAATCTCCATACATAACATTCACGTATTGAAATTATTTTCCTTTTCCCGCTCTGGAAAGAAAACGTGCGGCGTACCGTAATTTTGAAATGGGCAGAAAGTTTAGAGAGCGGAGTGTCTAAACATTAGCTTTTCTCTGCTTTAAAATTCCATCGATTCCACGCATCGATTCCCACTCAGGAGAATGAATTATTTTCATTTCCTCGTTTCGGTAACAAGACAGCGCAGCGTTGAGTTCCGCCATTCAACACGTTATGTGCTTGAAAATTGATGTGAAGTTGGAGAACGGGGTGTCTCAAAACTGATTATTCTGCTGTAAGCGTGTATGTAGGTATCGTTATTTTATGTTCGCTTAATAGCTGTGAACTGGTAGTTTCTACTGCAGCTAACGCCGTATATCAAATTAGCCCTTATCACTTGTGTTAGAAATGCGAATTCTTTCCAACAACGTCACTAGACTCCTGCGTCACGTGGCCGCAACGTGCGGACGTTAAATTGATTAATGGCATACTACTTTGATATTACTTTACTTTAGTTTGCTATAGTTTTTTTTTCCTTAATAGGTATATAGATTATTAAATAATTATTTAGTATATTTTTTGCTATTTTATAAGCGGAACACGTGTAAAACTTTTCTATGACAGTAATTAACTTTGAATGATGTAGAAAATTGCATATATGCCTATTAATATTTTCGTTTCCACGCTCCTGTAACGAGGCAACGCGCGGCGTTAAGTTCTGCCACTCAACACGCAATGCCACGGGAATTTGGCGGAAAGTGGATTATGGGAGTGTCTCGCAAGTGAACGGAATATCTTAACGATAGTTTTCCAGGTTGCCTCTGCCTACCCTGCTATTGTATGTTTAACCTATTTAGTTCATAATAACTTCAAAACGTCCCATTTTACGCACCACGTTATATCAAAATTCAATGAAATTTTTATTCTTAACAATTCAGGCTTAACCGCGAAAAGTTCACAAATAACAAGTCAAAATCAACCCTCTATTTGAACAGAGTATAAAATGTATTCAAAGTTCAAACATCCTGTACCTATGGCGGCGCGATAAGCGTGGCCCATTGTCAAAAATTCTACGCCAGTTTCGCGAACATTCTCAACTACTTTACATCGTTTGATGTCTTCCTCCCTTTTACGTACGCTATAATATTAAGCCGCATTGCATTTTTAATCGATCAAGTCTGCTGTTTCTGAAGAACTCCCCGTTTTGGCTTTTCAACGCCGCTCTGGTGATATAAAATTTCTGCATTCCTTCATTTCATTTAAGTTTTTCGTCTTTGTGTGTGTGTATATTTTTTTTATTTTGGTTGTTGGTGAATAACGGAGAAATGAATATTGATGATTTTATTAACTATTATCTAGCTAAAAACTGTGAAAAGCGTGAAGGTAAGAATTGTACTTTAAAAACTATTTTTTTTATGGAAAAGTCACGGCAAACGAGCGTTCGGGACACCTGATGGTAAGTGATTACCGCCGCCCACGGCCCCGTGCAACACCAGAGGAGT